>CAEGAE010044465.1:0-32206 GCA_903067095.1 Girardinus metallicus
ATTTCGACCAATAAAATCTCTCAGAATCTGGTAGCTGGCGTGCTGCCACAGTATCTATCTGGCTGGTTGTGAGGCAAATGATCAAGTGAGTATTGATCCTGGAAGTCATTTTGCTTGATGAAAGGCTGAAGCCATTTTGTTCAAAAGGAAATGGAAGAAGATGTTTTTGGGGCAGTTTGTCACCTTGAGATGATAAACACACATACAGGCCTGTCACAGTAATCAATAAGTCAATTAACCGCATGATAAATCAAATCAAATTCAATCATTTCCATTGGCATGATTTATCGTTTCTTTCTACCAAAGACTGGATGATAAAAGCTTTCGTGTTGGTGCTTTGGTCTCAACTAAATCTTTTTTTGAAGGACAATTTTATTTACAAAGACTTCAAAATTTATTTTATTTGTTGTTTTGTTTATTTATTTTGGATATTTGAAATGTCTTCCAGTTGCAGTGTTAAATGTTCATTGTAATTTAAACTTACTGATCTTTCAGATTGTGTTCTTGCATTATTATTTTTTCATTATCATTGTATTACTTAAAAATGGTCTCAAAACAACAATATTTTCATTTATTGCAATAACTTCTGGAACAGTTTATTGTCCATCAAAATTTGCTATTGTGACAGGCTTACACACATATGATATATAGTGTAGTTAATTCATTACCAGGGATGGCACAGTTACTTTGAAAAAGTAACTTGATTACTCAATGAAAAATTAATCCGTCAGCTAGAAAATGTGCATTTCTTTTCCCCCCATCGTTGCTGGTGTTACACTTGAAACGTGACTCCAAGGACAAAGAAGAAAGCAACAATAGTGTTTACTAAAAAAATTACAAATATAGTAACACAATAACTTGGATACGTAACTTTAACCTGATTATTGGATTGTAAGTAGTAACACGTTACAAGGGGTCAGATTAGAGTAACGCGTTGATGACACCATTGTTTGACATTTCTGCTCAAGATATTCACTTTATCCCCAACGATAAACTTGTTCCTACACCCTTGGCATCAGAACAAACTGATCTTCCAGTGGTTTACCTGGACTACAACATCCAGAAGGCTTTGCTGCTCCTGCAAAACTTCCCCTCACACGCAACCAAAGCGCCACCTTGTGGTCTGTCAGGCGAAGGTGTTTCTGAGTGAAGACACTGTCCTCAAATGCGGAGGACTGAGTTTGACCAGATGGCGACCGGATCTCACGTCTCCATATGAACCAGACACTCAGTATGAGGCATTCAGGTTTGACACAACCAGCAGGAGGCACTGCTACGCTCAAAGTGTGGGATTTCTTTCAGTCTCCTAGCGTTCATTTGCCACACACACACGCACACACGCACGCACATACACACGCGCACACACATACACACACATACGTTTGCGTGGCTATCTTTGTGGGGACTTTCCATTGACTTCCATTCATTTCTACAACCTAATCCTTGCCCTTATCCTAACCCTATCATACCTAACCCTAATCCTAACGAAAACTCAGTTCACACCTTAGTCCTAAATCTAACCCCTGACCCAAAAAGCAGTGTTTCCCCTTGTGGGGACCAGGCTTCGGGTCCCACAAGGAGCAGTGGGTCCCCACAACATAGTATGTGTCAGGAAAATGGTCCCCACAAAGTATTACAAACAAACACACACATACACGCACACACACACACACCCAGTGTTTAGCCTGGTACAACAGTCAACAACTAAACAAAAGCTCTGTTGTGTATCAGACCCACATCACTGTTGTCTTCAGTCTGACAGCAGCACCAGGACTCTGCTGGTGTATCACAACCACCAGAACCATTGGGACCACCAGAGCCACTGGAACCATCAAAACCTGGATCCAGCATGGATTCGAAGCGGATCTCTTCAGCCTCTCAGCAGCAGGTCCGACTCAGGCAAAAGGTGAAGTGTTGAAGACAGATCTCTGTTTAACTGTTATGTAAGTCTGCTTACTGCTGGTTCTATTGGGTTCTATTGGGTTCTGTTGGGTTCCACAGAGGGAATCAGTTCCTCTACTGAGTTTGAAGTCTGAAGGTTTAGCAGAAGCATAGAAGCTGGTTCTGTCAGAACAGGAGTCGGATCAGATAAACAGTTCTGAGCAGACCCAGTCCAGGGGAACTCCTGATCCAAACTAAGCTGACTGAATCATCCGGGTCCTATTCTCGAGATTTCTGATTTCTCAGATGACTGTTGGAGTTTTCTCTAGAACTCTGGCTGAAACAATCAACCGACAGACCGATTGACCAACTGACCAGTATTGCCATATAGAGTATCATAACTGTCCCATAAAGTTCAGCATATGGCACAGTTATGATATGATGGAGTTTTATGTTACAGTGAAGCAGGCTTAAAGTTAAAACGTTATTTAACAGTTTGTTTACAGTTCACTTACAAAATGTTTTAACGTAATTTATTATTAGTTTAATGTTGATTTATAGCTAAACTAGTTTACAATTTACCTAAAATTAATTTGAAGTTACTTTAGAGTTAGCCTACAGTTAGCTTTAGCTTAAATTAGCATACAGCTAGCTTAGTACCTCAAGTTTGTTTAAAGTCAGACTAGTTATTGAAAGTTAGCTCTAGGATGCAAGTTTAAGGGCCGTTGTGTGGTGTAACAAGCGCTACACATGGTGACGCTACAGTCCTCTGTGGAGCTGTCCTGGGTTTGATTCCCACCTTCAGACCTTTGCTGCCCATTTCCTGTCTGGTAACTATAAATAAAGGCTGCTAGAGCCAAAAAGGTTTAAGTTCAAAGTTCTTTTACTGTTTGTTTAATATGTTATATCAAGAACAGAGACTGACAGTGTTAAAAAAAACCTGCAAGCTTACAGCTAGCGGTAAGCTGGTTTACAGCTAGTTGATAGTCTTTGAAATAGACTAAAATTAGCTTGAAGATAGTTTAAAATCAACTTAGACATAGCTTACAATAATTCCTTCTTTATTAGTTTTGGTTCTAAATTACTTGGTGGAGCAGTCTGGTCTGTGGTGAAGATCTGATTTGAAGGTAACAAACTGAAGTTGGTCCAATCTTCAACGGTTCTCCTGAGATGTAGGACCAGTAGATTAGCTACCAAGCTGTGTATGATTTATCCTGAGTTCAGCCTCACAGCAGCTGATGTTTGTGTTAAATTATCTGTCTGAGGTTCTCCTTACAGCTGCTTCAAACACTCTCCTCAGTTACTGCTGTGTGTGTGTGAGTGTGTGTGTGTGTGGGGGGGCTGGTATGTACAGTGTGTGGTGCCTGGTGGAGGCCATGAACAGTGAGCTCTGTGTTGATGAAGAAGAAGTAAAACAAAGACGTGACTTTAAACGCTGCAGCAGTTCTCAGTCACTCAAAGCTGCATCTCTAGATCCTGTTCTGTGTTCTGGACCCGGCAGGTTGGCCCGGTCCGTCTGCGGCAGCACCAGGTGGGATCAGGCCCAAATCTGATCTGTAGGTCATCTAGCATCTCATTAAAACATTTCACATGCAGATAGAAGGACCTAACTTGGCTCAGATGTTCCCAGGATCTGGCTTTTTAAAAAAGCAACGTCAGCTAATGAAAGATTCGACATGACCGCCATGGTCATTAAGGAAAATTCATTGTAACACAAAATTTGCTAATTGTTATCACTGTTGAATACTTCGGCAGTGAAGACATAACTTCATAAAAATCATATGTTTTTTGATTTTCAAAATGGCCGTCAAGGTTGTTATGGAAAATAAATTTCTGCACTAAAAACACAAATTGGGTAAATGTGTGAAATTATAGCCTACACATTTTGAATTATAGAAATTATAGAAATTATATATATTTTTTCTGTTGGACATTTTTCAAAACGGTTGTAATGAAGAAGCTGTTGCCAGTGGTTGGCACAGCTAACCAAAAAGTTAGCTTCACTGACCATGAACCTCTAACAAGGACTTGAGCAGAAGCTAATCCTAACCATTACGAGTGTCGATAATTTCCACCTCCTTCCTGTTGAGAACTGGAGTTAAACTCACTCAACACGCAGTTCTCCGTTCCTGATTCTCCTTCATGTTGTTACTGTTTTTTAAAAGCAACAAGACGACAAAAACTAAATGGTAGAAAACCAAAGTGGACTCCCCACAAGAGGCAGAACATGTGACACACTTCCATCCCCACAGGGGAAACAGAAGCATCCTGGGAAAAACAATAGAAAGTCCACTCTCACTAACTGCTGCATTATTACTTTAAAGTTCATTCAAGTTATTAAAACAGAAAACATTTTATGGCAACAATTAGTTTAAAATGACGTCTTGAAAAATGACCGTCATCCTGGGAAATATCAATCAATCAAGTTTATCTTGTGTAGCGCAATTTAGCTTCAAATTGCTTTACTTCATAAACACAGAAATATAAAATCACAACACACAGTTGACAGCTGAGAAACCAGTGAAATATTACATGTTGATCAGAGCCATCATCAACATCATCAATGCACATATTGATTAATGTTCCATTTATTGCGGTTCAAGAGCAACTCTGACCAGCTGGGTTTTAGTCTGGGTTCAAAGGAACTCAGGGTTTTGGCTGTTTTTCAGTTTTCTGGAAGTTCGTTCCAGATTGTGGTGCATAGAAGTTGAATGATGCTTCTCCATGAACAGCAGCAGATCTATAATGGATTAAAGATCAGGAAAACAAACGGCCTGAGGGGTGAGCATGAACATGTTTATGCTTGTTTCCACACTTGAATAATTGTTACAGTAAATGCTGATTTATCAGGATATTTCTGGTGCAGGGTTCAGAGACAGAACCGGTCTCCTCTGCCAGAGGCTCGTCAGTCCTGAACAGGTTTCATTTCTGGTGGGTTTGAAAGAAACTGGGACAGTGTGGACAGGTGGACACAGGTGGACCGGTGGGTCCTGCAGGGCCCCTGGGTTCGGGTAGTCGGTTCTCTTTGACCGTCAGAAAAGAACCAGGGAGGTTCTGGACTCCACCCGTTCGACGAAAACAGCGCCATCCTGCAGTTACTGTCCGCTCAGTGGTCACAGCAGGTACTGCAGCTGCAGCGCCGCTCCGCACGGCCGCTCACTGCGCACGCGCAATGAGATGAATGGCCGCTGCACCTGTCAGTCCACCAGGATGTGTGGCGGACAAATCCTCGGCCGTTAATCCAAGCTCGGTTCGGTCATCGGAGGAGGCTCCCACCGTGGCATGCTGAGCGGACCGGAGCGCTCAGTCTGACCGTCCGGACCCAGCCTCCCCCGGGGCCGCCCGCCTCCTCACCCCGCCTGCAGAGCCTCAGACCCCCGTTGCTGCCGAGCTGAGGCTGCGAGAAGCTCCGTGAAGCTCCGGGCGCATCCATCCTGACTGCAATGGGATGCTGCGGGAGCGCGGAGGTAAGCAGGCCCGGGCCGGGCCGGGCCGGGCCGGGCGGGCCGGTGTGTGTTCTACTTTGTAGGCTGACACTGTAACGGGATGGAGACTGGTTCTGGAGCAGAAAGGCCCGATCGAGCTGGGATTACGGCCAGCAGCTCCTTAATCCAATTACAGCATCTCGGTTACCGAGCCGTTACCGGGCCGCTGCTGGTCAACAACAGAGCCAACCGAACCCCCGCAGGGTTTGGGTTAATGGAGGAACTGAGCTGGCTGGGACCGGCCCGGTCCGGTCCCGCAGGCCCCGCTCAGCGCTCACTGTGACCGTGTTTGTGTCTGTTTCAGCGGACAAAGAGAGAATGGAGACCGCTGGAGGACCGGAGCTGCACCGACCTGCCCTGGTTCCTGCTCTTCGCCGTCTTCTGCGTCGGCATGGTAACCACAGACAGACCATAATACCACCGATTGAATACAGCCGCCATCAATGCCGTTACTGTAATACCGCTGTGATACAGCATCACCACCACAGTACTACAGAGTACTGTAGTACTACAGAGTACTGTAGTACTACAGAGTACTGTGGTACTACAGAGTACTGAGGTACTACAGAGTACTAAAGTACCACAGAGTACTGTAGTACTACAGAGTACTGTAGTACTACAGAGTACTAAAGTACCACAGAGTACTGTAGTACTACAGAGTACTGTAGTACTACAGAGTACTGAGGTACTACAGAGTACTGAGGTACTACAGAGTACTGAGGTACTACAGAGTACCGTGGTACTACAGAGTACTGAGGTACTACAGAGTACTGTAGTACTACAGAGTACTGAGGTACTACAGAGTACTGAGGTACTACAGAGTACTGAGGTACTACAGAGTACTAAAGTACCACAGAGTACTGTAGTACTACAGAGTACTGAGGTACTACAGAGTACTGAGGTACTACAGAGTACTGAGGTACTACAGAGTACTGTGGTACCACAGAGTACTGAGGTACTACAGAGTACTAAAGTACCACAGAGTACTGTAGTACTACAGAGTACTGAGGTACTACAGAGTACTGAGGTACCACAGAGTACTGTGGTACCACAGAGTACTGTAGTACTACAGAGTACTGAGGTACTACAGAGTACTAAAGTACCACAGAGTACTGTAGTACCACAGAGTACTGAGGTACTACAGAGTACTGAGGTACTACAGAGTACTGTAGTACTACAGAGTGCTGAGGTACTACAGAGTACTGTGGTACTACAGAGTACCGTGGTACTACAGAGTACTGTGGTACTACAGAGTACCGTGGTACTACAGAGTACTACAGAGTACCGTGGTACTACAGAGTACCGTGGTACTACAGAGTACCGTGGTACTACAGAGTACCGTGGTACTGTGAATACTTCTGCAGTACTGCAGCTTTCCTATAACATGACTATAATAATCCAGTGGTACTATAACTATAAAACTACTTTAACACATGGCCACTAGGTGTGCACAGTGTGTTGATAGTTCAGGCTGTAGCACCACATCTACCTGTTGACATGGAGGAAGTACCTCAGGTAGATCTGTGGGTGGAAGTGAGTGACACCTCCAGGTGTATCTATAGAAGACCAGCTTCTTTCTGCAGGATGTAGTGCAACAGAAAAGTATTTCTGTCTCCGTCCGTCCTGGACTGACCCTGATGCTTCGTCAGAAACAATGATCCAAATCCATCTCAGTTTTTGTCACCAACAGATTCTTTATCTGAATATCAACATCAGGTGACCCCCAAACATCTTCCTGACCCGCCCTTCATGGGACGGGTCAGGACTGCATCTTCCTGAATGCAGGACTGATGCTGCATTCAGGGACAGCAGAGAGCGCAGGTTTTCACTGATAAGGTTTTTAACACCTGAACCAGAATCTGTATTTACGACATTCATTCCCCACAGTGGAACCAAAGGTCCAATCTGATGCAGTCTGCTACACACCACAGCGGAACTTTACAGCGTCCAGATGGTTTCTGATTGGCTCACAGCTCCTCCCACTGAGCTCTGATTGGCTGGAGGTTTGACCTAGATGATTCCAGTCAGTGTTAATGCTTGATTGGGGTTCAGACCCGTCAGATGGAGTGATGGAGTAATCTGATATTCTGATGAATTTCTGATAAAGTTCTGATGCGGTTCTGGTAAAGTTCTGGTAAAGTTCTGATGAGTTCTGGTAAAGTTCTGATGAGGTTCTGATAAAGTTCTGATGAGTTTCTGATAAAGTTCTGATGAGGTTCTGATGGTGTTCTGCAGGGCAGCATCTGTGGCTTCACCATCGCCACTGGCGGCGCCGCTCGCCTCGTCTTCGGCTACGACAGCTACGGCAACACCTGCGGCCGGCGTAACGAGCGGATCGAAGGCGTGCAACTGAGCGGGCTGGACCACACCGACAGGAAGTGAGTGTTCACTGAGCGGAACCGGAACCAGAACCAGGATTTCTGGACGGTCCGAGGTGCCATCGGTTCTGTCATGATCCAACGTTCTGCTCAGAACCCAGCAGGTCCAACCAGACTCTAACTAGACCAAACAATCACTCCTCCACCACCGTGCTTCACAACTGCTAAGCGGTTCTGGTCTGCTGAGTCTGGTTCTGTCCATCCTGGTTCTGATCCATTACTCATAGCTGCAGTATTCAGGTGACAAGGCTTTCAACACGCTAATCAAGACACTCAGCTAAGAGCACGAGTGCTAACCTCAGTCTGGCGGCCATCTTGTTTCTAAACAAGAGGTTTTCTCTTTCAACCCTTCCAAGCTGCCATCTTGGTTCAGGGTCATGACCTTTGACCTTTACCCTATTAACCGAGGCCTGTAGAGTCTGAGCTAGAGCTCTGGGGTTTCTGATCATTTCTTTGACCTCTGACCTTGACGTCTGAGATGTTTTCCAGTGAGCAGAACTTCCTGCTGCTCAGCAGCCGACTGCAGAGTTTCATCGCTCCTCAGTGCTGTGTAATCCTACAGTAATATCACAGTAATACTATGATGATACTACAGTAATACAGTAGCAGTGCTATCCAACTTATTCCATGAGGCTTTACGTGATTTATGGGTACGACTTCCGCCGCAAACCGGAACCACCATTTGTTTACATGTTAGCAACTCGCTAACCGGCTTTCCACAGAGGTTTTAGGCTATAATATGTAGGGACTCCAGCTGTCACAGCTTAAATATGGCAATATGGTTTTGCCGCTACCTACAGCTAATGCGGGGAGGGATGGCGACTTGAAGAAATGGCTGCAAATAACCCGTACTAGCATAGTTAGCTACTTCACTGGCTCAGTTGCTTCGGATGCAGATGCGGGTTTTCTTCCCTTGGCTTTCTATCCACACAATGAAACGAGCACACATAAAACATTTTGGGTTCTCTGTTCAAGTTTAGAATTTTTAGCCAAAATCTTTTTGTTTTCTTATCTGTCGATAGGCGATGAAAACTACCGGCTTTGATTCGGGAACACGTTCAAGACAAACCTGCTGCTAAACTCAGTCCGATTATTAAAGAACAGCAACGAACAGCACAACAGCTACCAAGCTCCACAACAGCAGACAGTTTCTGGTGGCAAGTTGCTCTCTATAACAGGTTAATGTGTGGTTCGGTTCGGTTCTGGTCCAGTGGAGAAGAACCTCGATGCAGCAAGCAGAAAGGGGCGGGACGGACCACTGTCAGTCTCATACCGTATTTGGAAATGGGATCATGGCACTCTGGAAGTGAAGGGGGCGCTATTTCCTATATTACCCGTGGTCTCCTGTTTTTATTTTCTTTTGAAATATGTGATATATCTTCATCTTTAGGAAGGAGTTTTACCTCAGCATGTATTTGAACTTCTCTCTTTTATTTACTTCAGCGCAGCTCACAGTTCTTAAATTCTGTAGCTTTTGGTGTACTTCTGAATTTGCTCCTTAGTCGCATCTTTTTGGGCCTGCTGCTGCCTCTAGTGGCGTGGGGGTGGTAGCTGAATGAATATAAATACATTACTAAATCAGAATAGAAGAAAGTCTTTATTATTAATTATTAATTCTGGCATTACTGGGACCATAAAAGATAAATTCCCTCACAAAACACCATCCCTTTTCATTTTCTTAAGGAAGTAGAGCTAATTAAATCACCTGAACAAGACCTGAAAGTGGTTCTAGTTTCTCTCTATGGCCAACTTGTTAAAACTGTGGCTAATTTTAAATACCTCAGGTCATTCCTGGACAGCCAGCTCAATTTTACTGAAAACATTGGCTATATTTTTAAGAACTGTTTTCAGTGACTCTATCGTTTAAGAAACCCAGTGATCTTGGGGTTACCCAACTAGAGGTTGTGTATAAGACAATGTTGAGCATTTTAACTTTTCTTCTCCTCCGCTGGTTTGGTCACGTGAGCTGCAGAATAACAGACAAACTTTTAAGAATACTTTCAATGGCAGGTAAAGTAACAAGTAAATAGTGGTGAAACCAAAAACAACTCTGTCTCAACTGTGTACTGAAAGAACAAGGAAGATGGCAGGGATATTTTAGTAGATGGCATCCATCTTCATTTTTCATCAGTTTGAACCTCTGAGCTGATGAAGGGGTTATTGTGTTCCTCTGATAACTAAGAACATTGCTTACAAGTCATTTATTGACAGTGCAATAATTATTTTTAACCAAACTAAAAGATAACATTTACCCAAAGAATGCTAAGTGTTTTACTTGATGCACAAGTTGTTGATATTGTGATTCTATGAATGAGTTTTATTTTATCGTTTTAATAGTTTCAAATAAGATGGAAGTATCAAATAGTTCCATCTTATTTTTTGCTATATATACGATTCTACCAACAAAAAGTCTCTCAGAATAACATATAGCACAATAAAAGTAAAAATGTGAATTTTTGCTTGTATCTGTTTAACAACCCTGGTTGCAACAACCAGATTTGTTATTCTTCTCTGAACCCAATTCATTTGTTTGTTATTGACTTTTGCTCAATTAAGTTTCTCGTGTATACATTGTAAATGGTATTTTACAATTTCTTTTGTCCCCCCTATAATTGATGGAGATATAAAGATGTTAATAATAGTATAAAGGTCTTGTCTACGTCATTTCAATTAGCTCTGATGGTGTTTTATTAGAGAATTTATTTTTTAAGGTTCCAGTAATGCCAGAATTAATAACAAATAATAAAGACTTGGTGTTATTTTGATTTAGTGGTGTAATTATATTAGTTGTACTACCACCCCCACGCCACAAGAGGCATCAGCAGGCCCGACTCTGAGCAGCTTCTCGTCTTTATTCCTGCCAGTCCTTCAGAGAAATGAGCTGCTAGCAGCGCTGCTAACTCACGGTCATTCCGTTACAAAACTTATGGCTCTTCCTGTCGCTCCTCTGATTAAACTCACAGTTACGATCCTCTGTACTGAGCAGCTCTGATAGCACACGGTGTGTCCGAAAACAAGTTTCACTAAACATTGTTTTATAACCGAAAAGAGAGATGTAACTTCTAGATTAGCAAAAAACCCTACGAATTACAGTGAAATACAGCTACTTCCGGTGGGCGGCGGAAGTAAGACCCATAATGGTTTCCCCAGTGAGCCTCCCAGGAATAAGGTGGATAGTGTAAGTGTAGTGACTTACTGTGTAATCTGGTGCTGTAAGGCTACATGTTGCTGTAGTATTACTGCAGTAGTATAACTGTGATAGTGCGATATTACTATAGTATTACCATAGTATTTCTGTGATACTGTAGTATTACTTCAGCTCTGTGACAATAGCGTCAGTGTTGTGGCTCCTTCTGGCACTTGAACACACAGTGCATTCAAGGTCCTGTGGGAGAGTTTTATGCTGACAGATGGTGAAAGCTGTGACTCATCAGCAGAGCTGCTTATACACACACACACACATGTTTGCATGGCTATCTTTGTGGGGACTTTCCATTGACTTCCTTTAATTTCTACAGCCTAAACTTTACCCTTACCGTTATCCTAACCCTAACCAACCAAAACTCAATTCACACCTTTGTCCTAAATCTGACCCCTAACCCAAAAACAGTGTTTCCCCTTGTGGGGACCAGGCTTCGGGTCCCTCAAGGAGCAGTGGGTCCCCACAACATAGTATGTGTCAAGAAAATGGTCCCCACAAGACACTACAAACAAACACACGCGCACACACACACACACAGAGTCTATTTTTACCTGCAGCTCCACCTGCAGAACGCTGATCAGCTCAGGCCGACTTCCCGAGTGGTTCAGGACGATGGATCTGTTGGACAGACACAGCAGAAACAGACTGAGGACTGGAAGGACGTCTGTGGTCCAGTTCTGGACCGGGTCGCTGTGGTTCTGTCTGGTTCTGGTTATCACACTCAGTTTTCCATTTCTTTCGATTTCTTTGTCTCTTTGTTTCCATGTCCCATTTGTCCCACGTCCACATTCTACTGGTTCTGTTGGTTCTGGTTCAACTGGTCAGAGAGGGTCACCCGTAGGGCGGTGCTTTCTCACCTGACTCTCTGCTGCCCCCTGCAGGTTCGTCTTCTTCCTGGATCCCTGCAACATAGACATCGTCCAGAGGAAAATCAAGTCCATGGCTCTGTGTGTGTCCCTGTGCCCCCCCGAGGAGCTGAAGACCCACCAGGACCTGAAGAGGTTCGCCATGACCAACGGTGAGCCAACCCGTGGCTACGACCACCTGGCCACGCCCACCTGGGCCACGCCCACCTGGGTCACGCCCACCTGGGCCACGCCCACCTGGGCCACGCCCACCTGGGCCACGCCCACCCGGGCCACGCCCACTCGGGCCACGCCCACCTGGGTCACGCCCACCTGGGCCACGCCCACCCGGGCCACGCCCACCCGGGCCACGCCCACCCGGGCCTCTCCTTAAGCTGCAGCAGCTTCCTGTCCTGCGGGAACTGATCCTGGCTCAGTGTTTCCATGAGCCGCAGCGTCTCTGCAGTCGGTGCTGGAGTTGTGATAACTGAGGGGAGATGATGATGATGATGGCGATGAAAAACATGATGATGACAATGATACTGATAATGAAGGCGATGAAGATGAGCTCATCCTCCGTGTTTGCAGGTTCGGAGCTCTGCTCCTATGAGTTGCCGGCTCATCGTTACCCGGCGCTACCGGAGCGATTCTCCAGGTGCCCCAAGCTTCCCGTCCCCCGCAGGTAGGTGGCGCTTTCTGCCATCTGCCCCTGATCTCTAACCTCTGACCCCTGACCTCTGACCTGTGTGTCCCAGCAAGCCGCTGCCGCTCTTCAACCGCTGCACGCCGGTGGACGTGTCATGTTACTCCAGGTTCGCCGAGGCGGTGGTGACCTTCGTGGGCGACAGCAGCGTCCTGCATCGCCTAATCGCCGGTGTTGCCGCCAGCAAAGAGATCATCGTCGGACTCTGTGTCCTCGCCTTAGGTAACACCGGCGGCCGTGACGTCACTTCCTCCTTGCTGTGACGTCAGTTCCTGTAGCCTTACCGCTGTGTCCTGTCTTCCAGCGCTGTCCATGGTCCTCATGGTGATCATCCGCTACATTTCGGCTGTGTTGGTCTGGATCCTCACCTCGCTGGTGGTGCTGGGCTCCCTGGGTGAGGTCACTTCCTGTGTGCTGTGGGACAGGTGAGGTCATTTCCTGTGTGACATTGTGTTTGTGTCTCAGCGGGGACCAGCATCCTCTGGTGGCTCTACATTGACCACCGGCTCTACGCCAACGACACGTCCTCCAAGGACCCCAAGGAGACCAAACAGGAGGCACCGCAGGGGCAGCGGGACGGCGGTCAGGCGCTGCTGGTCTACGCCGCCGCCGCCACCATCTTCACCGTACGTACCGAACCAGAACCAGAAAATACTGAGCTAGTGCTGCAGCTCTGAATGTGTGTGTGTGTGTACAGATCATCCTGCTGCTGCTGATGCTCTTCATGCGGAAGCGCGTGGCGCTCACCATCGCTCTGTTCCACGTCGCAGGAAAAGTCTTCATCCACCTGCCGCTGCTCACCCTGCAGCCCTTCATCACTTTCCTCGCCCTGCTCCTCTTCTGGGTCTACTGGATCCTGGTGCTGCTCTTCCTGGGAACCACCGGTTGGTCCTCACACACCCACGCACACACACACACACACACACACACACACACACACACACACACACACACACACACTTCATTTCTTTAGCCTAACCCTAAATTTTCCCTAAACTTCAAGTTTATACCTAATCCTAACTTAAACTTAGTTCACATCTTAGTTACTGACCTAAACCACACAGGATGTTTCCTTTGGCTGTTCTTGAGAAAATGTCCTCACAACCACGGATGTCCTCACAGTGTTGGTCATCAGGAGAAAGTCCTCACAAAGATATCTAAACAAGTTTATATTACATTCATGGCAGTAAATTACTTACATATATTAATAGAATAGAATAGAAGAAATGGACATGAAGAAAAATAAAAAATCAACAAAATTAAAGATCCAAGCTAGCTGTGTTTCCATCAATATTTCTTTAATGCGCATCATATTATAAACTGTGGATGGAAATGGCAAAATAGCAAAATAACTCTCATTATCATAAAAATGTTTTTATGCTCGCTTGAGGGGATCTGGGCTTTTTTCTGAAAGAGTTAATTTGATAAAGGGGAGACAGAAACGTTTGCTGAAAAAGTGCTGACATAGCGAAACAGTATATAGTAAAATACATTAAGATATGCTCCATGCTAGCTAGCTACCTATACTTCCTGTTTATTCCAGCCATGCACAACGCTCATCTGATGAAGTTACACTGGTAGATTGAAATTGATTGGTCCAAACAAGTACATGGAAACATGCCTAATTTGTATTTTCTGATTTTTCTTTCTTTTTTGTGGCATTGTAAATGTTAAAATGTGCATGACAATTGTATGTAAAAATGTCTACATATTACAATAATGAAATCTGAGCGATTCGGGTCGTATTTACCCACTGTGTGAACGTAGCTTTAGCCTCTGCCCCCTGCCTTCCTGCTGATCCTCAGTGGGGTCAGAGCGGCGGCCCCCTGCTGGCCAGAACAGCAGCTAAGCGGTTCGTTGTGGTGCTGTGCAGGGAACCCGGAGCAGAATGAGGAGACGGGCTTGACGGAGTTCCGGCTGACGGGCTCGCTGCAGTACCTGACCTGGTACCACGCTGTGGGTCTGGTCTGGATCAGCGAGTTCATTCTGGCCTGCCAGCAGATGACCGTGGCTGGCGCCGTTGTCACCTACTACTTCACCAGGTGAGTGTGGCGGCTCGGCTCGTCTGCAAGTCCGGGTCCAAATGTCAATCAGAACCTTCCATCTGCAGGGATAAGAACCGGCTGCCGGTGACGCCCATCCTGTCGTCGGTTCTGAGGCTGGTCCGGTACCACCTAGGAACCGTTGCTAAGGGGTCCTTCATCATTACGCTAGTGAAGATCCCCCGCCTCGTCCTGATGTACGTCCACAACCAGCTGAAAGGACGGGTACGCACTCCGCTTCGCCACCGCCCGGTTCAGGTTGAGCTCAGTGAGTTGCCGCGGTAACTGTGTCCTGTTGTCTCCAGGAGAATGTGTGCGCCCGCTGCCTGCTGAAGTCCTGCATCTGCTGCCTGTGGTGTTTGGAGAAGTGCCTCAACTACCTGAACCAGGTAACGGACCGCCCGCCCCCGTGCTCAGGTTCTGGCAGCGCCACCCTCACCGCCCTTGTTTGTTTCCCAGAATGCATATGCAGCCACTGCCATCAACAGCACCAGTTTCTGCACGTCGGCCCGGGACGCCTTCGTCATCCTGGTAGAGAACGCGCTGCGGGTTGCCACCATCAACGCCGTGGGAGACTTTGTGCTCTTCCTGGGGAAGGTGAGGCGTTTGGTCCGGACGGGTCAGAGCGTATCCTTAGAGCAGTGGTGCCCAAAGTCGGTCCTGGAGGGTCGGCATCCCGAATGTTTCAGTTCTCTTCCTGGAGGAAGTAAAATCTCCTCAGGAGGTCAACGTTCTTCTAATGAGCCATCATTGGATCCCACTGCGTTAAACCAGGGACTGAACTAAAACATGCAGGATGCCGGCCCTCCACCATCCACTTTGCTCACCACCATTTTAGAGAGACATGATGTCGTATCTCCTCAGGTCCTGATCATGACGTGCACGGCATTCGCCGGCGTCCTGCTCCTCAACTACCAGCGGGACTACGCCGAGTGGCTGCTGCCGCTCATCATCGTCTGCCTCTTCTCCTTCCTGGTGGCCCACTGCTTCCTGTCCATCTTCGAGATTGTGGTGGACGTCCTGTTCCTGTGCTTCGCTATTGACACCAAGTACAACGATGGCACCCCTGGGAAGGAGTTCTTCATGGACAAAGCTCTGATGGTGAGCTTAGCCACATCTAGCTAGGCTCCCGCTAGGTAGAAGAAAACAGGGCATTTTAGAAACATTTTTTAACCGTTTATTTTAACTTAGTGGCTTCAAAGAGAAAGAAAAAACCCATAACACCCAAACTTACCAGGCTATCATTGACCAAAACACTCAATGGGCTGAGGTTATACTAGGCTGAACACCACGTATGCAGCCTTCTCCTTTCAGAACTGATATAAACACCATAAAAATACAAAAAATCCCATAAAATAATTATCTTCAGCTATTTGTACTGCCCAGCCATCAGAACTCCACTGGATGGGATGAGCTTGGAGAAATGGTGCTAGCTAACCTTTGTCTGGAACCAGTTGTTAGCTCCTTGGCTAGTGGCTGCAGTGGGTTTGGCTAGCAGCTTGCAGGCTCTGAGTCTCCAGCTCCACGTCAGGCTAGCGATAGCATCCAGTGGTGGTAAAAGCTGCGTTTCTCAGCGCTGATGGTGGCGTTTGGCTAGCAGTCTGCTGTCGGGGAACCTGTTTCTTTCTACAGAAACTCTGAATAAATCTGGATTCAGGTGTATTCCTTCATCCAATCAAATTGTAGTAAGTGTGACATCACAGAGTGTCCTTCCTGTCCCTGCAGTGCATTATGGGACCAGTAGGTGTAATAATAATTTATATTCAGAACAAGTGACTGAACCAGAACATCAAGTGATCAAAGAACAAAGGCTTCTTTGACATCTGCACTCCCATTGGTTCCCAACAATAAGCCACGCCCCTTTGATGTTTTTATCCAATCAGGAATGGTAGGTCTGATCAGGTTTGATTCAGGTTTTATGTTTTTGAGGTTCCTACTTTGTCCTGTAAATGTTTGCTTGTTGCCCCGCCCCCATGGTGACCTCACCTGCCTCTTATGGCTCCGCCCTTGCAGGAGTTTGTGGAGAGCAGTCGGCGGCTGGAGCGCGCAGGTGGACGTGGGCGGAGTCGGGTGAAAGAGGCGGCGTCGGAGGGGGCGGAGATGAAGCCCATGGTGAGTGATCGCAGTGCCGGAGGGGGCGTGGCCAGGCGGAACAGCTCGTCCGCGTTGGGGGCGGGGCCACACTGGGGCGAGGGCGGGGAGTGGGAGGAGCTTCAGGAGTTCCAGGTGTATTGCCTGCTGGTGGGGGTGCTGGTGGACTGGGTCCTGGCGGAGCAGAGCGACCTGGTCCTCTGCCTCAGTGAAGACGTCGTCCTCTTCCTCTGCGTCTGCCTGCCCACCTCCACCCTCTTCCTGGTCGTCAGCCTGCTGCACGCGCCAAGCCCCGCCCCCTTCGCCGAGTCCACCTCCAAGTCAGCCGCCATCACCGCCGTGTGCTAACAACAGACTAACCCTGGATGAACACTAGTGCATGCTTCATCACCTCCATCATCATCATCATCATCATCATCATCATCATCATCACGCTGCTGCTTGAACTATTTATGTTTCCTTCTTTTTTACTTTTGTACTTTTTTATGGAGAATATTTTTATAAAGACCTTCCAGCAGCTCTGTGTTTGAGTCTCTGTTCCGCCTCGATTTGGTCGCCATGTTGCTTTCAACCCGACCAGGACTCAGCAGGTAGAAACCCTGAGGTCACTTCCTGTTGCTGGGCGCTGCTGACCTCCTGCTCCACAGCAGAGGAGACTAAAGACGTGAGCCTGAACCCAGATCGGTCACCTGAGTTCAGAACTGAAATCTGATCCGATCCGTCCACAACCAGAACCAGAACCAGGACCACCTTTAAATTGACTCTGAATATTTTAATATGTACATAAAGTCATTGGAAATCATTGTTGCCTGCTGGGTCCTTCAGGAATCGACACATAACGAGCTGAGAGTTAACGAGCCGGCTAACCTCAATAACGAGATTCTTAACAAGCTGGCTAATGAACTAACTACCATGCTGGTTAACCAGTTCCTTAACAGGCTCGTTAACCTGCTAGCCAGCTGAGTAGCTCATTCAGCTGCAGGCAGGAAGTTAACCATCTCCACGTTTCCTGTTTCAGGCTCCAGGGACGAGTTCGGCTTGACCAAACTGGGACTTGTTGCAGAGACATTCCAGAAGTTTATTTTTAGTGTAACATGTTTACTATGGTTTCACTCCAGGGAAAACGACGATATTTTAATACGGAACTGGAAACAACGTAACAACGTAACCAAGCACTTTATCTGGAAGCGGCTGATGCATTTTTTCGTAGTGATGTCCGTTTTTATAAAACTCAGACCCTAACGCCGTCCGGACTCTTTGCTAACCTCTCTGCTTTGTGGGCGGAGCCGGCCCACCTGGAAGGGGCGGGGCCTGCGGACAGGTGGCGCAGCAGCCGATTATGCCCTCAGAGAGTGGAGACGGGGCTGCTGCGGGCTGTCGCCATGGAAACCACGTCCAGCGGCGGGGCGAGGTCATGTGACCTGCGAGGACGTCATCGCTTCGCCGTGGTGGGCGGAGCTTCCTGCAGCCGCGGCGGCAGCAATAACACCGGAACCACCAGTCTTCCTGCTTCTCTTCATCCGCTGCCTGACCTGACCCGACCCGGTGCCGGTTCTGGACCGGTGGGCCCGACACGGTTCTGGACCCGCCCAGTGTGACCCGGTTCTGATTCCGTTAGACATTGTCAGACTGTCTGTAGCGTCGATTTGTAACGGCCTGAATCTCTTTCAGAAATACGTTGACCTTCGACCCGAGTCCTAGCGCCCAGCTGGCTCGGCCTCTTACTGGGAGCAAACCAGTCCACCAGACGGAACTCAGAGCGGTTCTGGCGCCGGCTCTTTGGACCTTTACTCCATCAGAGATGCTCCGAGTTGGTCCGGTTCCCTCTGGAGGCGGAGTCTGGTTAAGCCCCGCCTCCGAGGCCTTTTCCCATCATGCACCTCAGCGGGGAGCCTGCAGGGGGAGCCGCTGAGCCGCTAATTGCACTAATTGGAGTTCTTGGAGCGCCGGACGGACGGAGTTCGTAGATCAGATTCACCTGAACGCATCGTGACCGCTGTTGCCGGGCAGATTAGCTTCAGGAGCTGAGCAGTTTCACTCCAACACCAACAGGAGCGGGTCGGTACCGGCCCGGGTCGGCACCGACCGGTTTGTTCCCATGAAGGAGAACCACGCAGAGGCCAGCATCATTTCAAAATAAAACAGGAAGTCATCATGACAGGGTTTCTATACTTTCGGTTTCTACACAATAAAAGTCAGAAAAATGTTTGAGTTTCTACACTTTTATCTAAAATACAATAAAATAAATATTTAATATTTAGTTTTCAGTGGCTTTGGGTTTTACTGCTGTTCTAAGCTGGACCAGCGGTTCTGATCCGGGTCGGCTTTAGATGCCACATAATCTGTTAAATCTGCTCTTCTATTAATAAAACATTTCCAACATAAAAACCTGATTCCCTTCCTGGTCTGAGGAGCCGCTAATAAAACCAACATGGAAACATTTGGAAACGGAAAGCAGGAGGAACCCAGTCATGATCAGAACATCAGGGTTCAGGAAGGAACCGGTTCTGATCCAAAAACCAGAAAAAAGGCCACTAAACGTTTCTGTTGGAGGAAAACTCTTCAGCCTCCATCTGACCAATCACAGCACAGGCTCCGCCCACTGAAGATGAGCGAGGCTCAGAGAGGTTCCGGTTCTGGAACTGGAGTCAAACATCCGCAAAACGAACTGTTCTGCCTGGAAACCATCCGAACCGAACCGGACCGACCAGGTCCAGGTGTGCTGATGGGTCCGGATCGGTTCGGACCACCTGGATCAGACCGGCAGCCTGGAGTCCAGGGGCAGCTTCCGGTTTCTGTTCGGAGTTCCGGACCGGAGCGTCTCCGCGCCTCGCCGCCATTTTTATCAGACTGTTTGTAGATGAAGCACGTCCTGCAGCCAGTTGCCCCACAATCAGGTTGCCATTTGTAAAGTTGCTGCAAAAAATGAACAGCAATGATTTGGTGTGTTCAGCCTGTCATAGAGAACGTGTCGGTTTCACCATGTCATTCATATTTAGTTTCTTGGTTGATTCTTCAACGTTTTTACACCAAATATTGATTCATTTTCATCTGAATTGTTTTCTGAACCAGCAGGAAGTTGTTCCGGAAACTGAGAGGAAAAGAAGCGATGAAGAAAAAAACGACATGGGCGACGAAAACCTAGCTTTTATTTTGATATGTCACTTCCTCTTAACGGCAAGCCAATTTGCATATTAACTAATATTTCACTACGAGCAAAATAAACAAGAATAAAATGATAAACATCAAACTAATGACAGAAAATAAGTAATCATAGAAACTAAACAGCATCATGTAAAATCGATTTTTTGATCTTTGAATCTTGTTTTTCTCTATCAGCCCGGTTACAGACGAGCTTAACGGGGAAAATTAATCTACGCAGCTGAACATAAACACCAGAAGCCTATAGGCTTAAGGTGAGATAGCGGTGTTAGCTAGTCGTCATTTAGCTAAGGTTAGCTAGTCGTCTTTTAGCTAAGGTTAGCTAGTCGTCTTTTAGCTAATATTAGCTAGTCGTCATTTAGCAAACATTAGCTAGTCGTCATTTAGCTAACGTTAGCTAGCCGTCTTTTAGCTAACGTTAGCTAGTCGTCTTTTAGCTAACATTAGCTGGTAGTCTGTTAGTTAACGTTAGCTAGTTGTCATTTAGCTAACGTTACCTGCATTCAACAGCATTACTCAGCTCAGTCGGTTAGTTTTGGGGAAAACTGTGCAAAGTTCTTTGCGTTTGCTGATTTGCTGCCATGATTCTAACACACCTGAGTATCTCTGCCCAGCAGCTGCACAGGTATAACCTAGCCAAGTGTCTCAGCGTTCATGTTGCTTTTAAAGGCAGCTCGGAAATACAGGTTATGACGTGTTAACAACGGATTAAAGTTTTAGCTGCTGAAAAAAATGACCGAGGACTCAGATATAAGTGCGGAAGCCCCTATTGTATCAAATTGATATAGGAATAACAGAACGTTGGCTTCCGGCCCAGGGGTCACGGCTGACTCTGTGGGCCCCCCGATGCCCACCCATGCCGTCGGGCCTGTGCTCCATCATCAGAAACATTCCTGGATTCTTTCTTGGATGTTTGAGAAATATGTTAATCTCCATGGCAACCATTCAGATGCAAAAGCGCCTGGTTGGACCTAGCCCCGCCTTCGAGGCGCAGCTCCTCCTCTGAGCTGCATTTTCACTCAGCACTAAATTTAGCTAGCTAGCCAAGTAGTTAACTTGCTAACCAATTATTTAGCTTCAGCTAGATGGCAAGATAAATATTAAATTTCAAAGTTAAATATTTAGTTTGTGAATTAAATATTCAATATGAATCTGACATTTATAAAAACAGGAACATGATGAAAATATGACTGAAAAATGAACCGTATTGTTTTCTTTATGACAAGATGAAGCAAATTATTGCTCTTAATTTTCTTAATGTAACTTTACAAACGACACTCTAAGCCCTGCGGCCCGGTTGCCCAGCGGCCCGGTTGCCCAGCAGCCCGGTTGCCCAGCAGCCAGCAACCCGGTTGCCCAGCGGCCCGGTTGCCCAGCAGCCCGGTTGCCCAGCAGCCCGGTTGCCCAGCGGCCCGGTTGCCCAGCAGCCCGGTTGCCCTGCAGCCAGCAACCCGGTTGCCCAGCGGCCCGGTTGCCCTGCGGCCCGGTTGCCCTGCGGCCCGGTTGCCCTGCAGCCAGCAACCCGGTTGCCTGGTTGCAGGTTGACTCCAGGTGTGATTATTTTTCTGGTTTGTAACTGAAGAACTTCTTGCTTTTGTTTCTCTGTTGGTTTTTATATCATTTCTTATGTCTTTTTGTTTTATAAGAAAATAATTAAAAGCAGAATTTCAGACGGTTTGTGGTCTTTGTTCAGAAACGCGCCTGACTCAGGTAACCAGCTCACTAGCGCCACCAGGAGGACGGGGTGAATTAAGGCCGGCAGACTCCAGAGGAGCAGGCGGCACAGAACAAGTCACACCTGCTGGAAGCGTTTCTGCTGCACATGAGGGTTATAATAATAGATGCTTTATGATGTTTATCGGTTGTTGGAGGTTTGGATGAATCTGCGATGGAAGCCAGAAGGTCAGGAATACAATATTGAACCGATGATGGAAACGTAGCGATCAGAGAATCCAGAGCCTGCTGCTGGCAGAGCTCCGTCTGTCCTCCATCTTCCTGCTTCACCCGGAAGCTCCGCCTTTCTACTGCAACATTTCATCACCTTAGCAACTAATTAAGTTGCTAAGGAAATCTAATTAGCGTTTTCCTGAAGTGTCTGAAGAACTGAGATCCTTTTAATGCCTGAGAGAAAATGTGAGAATTTTCAGATAATTTCTGAAATGACGTCACATTAAGCGTTAGCTTCTGTTAGCGTCTGTTGTTGTTGACCCGATAAAAACAAGAAATGTTCTGGTTTAGTGAAGAAGCAGTGATTTGAACCTGCAGGACATTTATTTAAAGCTTTGATAATGAAGTCCGAGTCCAGGGGAGCCAACCGGGCTTCCTCTCACTAGAGCTCGTCATCATCTTCGCTGGCCGGGTCCAGTTCCTTGTCTTTCCGCTCGGCGCTCTCCGTCACAAAGTCCTTCTGCTGCTCCTCCAGCGCCTGCAGCTCCCCCTGCAGGCGCTCCAGGTGCAGCGCGCGCCGGTTCCTCAGCAGGCGCCGCGGGAACGGGTTCATGTCGCAGAAAGCGATGGCTGCCAACTTCCTGTGGAGGAGAGATGCCATTTACAGCCAACGGACGACAAATCGGCCCAGAAATGATCCCAATTAACAACAATATTGTTGTTTGAAAATCACATAATAAAGAACAATAAACTTTAAACTCTAATGAACATTTAACGCTGGCATAGGAAGACATTTAAACAACAAATAAAATGAATTATCTCTGGAAACAAAACTACCCTTCAAAATAAAGTTTAGTTGAGATCAAAACACCAAACTGAAAACTTTATCAAAACGATAAATCAAGACGTTACTGATTTCATCGAACAGGACAAGAAGTGATTCACAGAAACTCGCCGAGCGTCTGCCGGAGCGCGGCGGCTTGTACCTGCTGTCGGTGACGGTCTTGGTGAAGAAGCGCAGGTACTGGTAGATCTCCACGCTGTCGTGGATCTTCAGCAGGTCGTCTTCTTTGTACTTGAACAGAGCCAGAGCGTACCTGAAGATCACCTGCAGCCGGAGGCGGGGCGACGGGTCAGAGGGCAGCAGGGTCAGTTTGGTGTTGTGGTGCGTTCAGGGTACCTTGGAGCCCTCGTACAGGAAGGCGTCCCACAGCGGCAGCAGGATGTCGCTGGGCAGACTCTCCACGAAGACGACCAGGAACCAGTTGAAGGTGACCAGCGACACGTCGACCCCGTGACCCTCCAGGTGCGCCGCCAGCCGGGGGAGTTTCTCCGCCATGAAGTCCTTCAGGACCCGCTGGTCGGCCTGAACGCGAACGCATCGTCAGCGGGCGACCCCGTCGCCAGGGACGACGGCGCCCGGCTGCAGACTCACCTGAGAGGCCAGCAGGTTCTTGGTGTAGTAGTCCTGAGGCATGATGGCGTCCACCAGCGCCACCAGGCACCAGAAGGCGTCTTCCTCGCTCTGCAGCACCAGCAGGGCGACGGCCGCCAGCCTGAGGGGCACCGCAAGGTCACCACGGGGTCACCACGGGGTCGCCACGGGGTCACCTGACCCAGTGTCGCCCCTCCTACCTGTTAAGCCCCTGGCAGTAGCCGACCGCCGGGTTCTGCCAGGAGAACGCCAGCAGGACGCGGCGCAGCTGCTGGAGGGCGGGGCTTGAGGGCGAGGAGAAGTTCTGATTGGTGGTCAAGGTTCTGTGCAGGTCCAGTTGGATCTGCCTGCAGGCCGGGTGCGCCGACGTCCGGCTCTTCTCGCACAGCTGCAAGCGCAGTGAGGGTCAGCCACGGCTCGCCCGGACCGCGGCGACCCGGTGCGTCGGCCTACCTGCTGGTACCGCTGGGGGTGGCGCTCCCAGACGGTTCTGGTTCTGGTCCGGACCAGCCAGCGCCACACTCTCTGCCGGTACTGCTGAGGGACGCCGAAGCGCAGCAGAGCCTTGAGTTCTGGAGACGGACACAGGTCGTCCTCCGAGCGGCCGGCCAGGTACTGTGCCCAGCGGGCCAGCAGGGGGCGCTCCATGCTGTCCTGCAGGGACAGACAACCAGAACCAGAACCGCCCGGTGGGTTAGAGCAGCAGGGAACATTTATACAGTCACAGTTCATGTTTGCTCTGTCAGCCAATCAGGTTTCAGCAAAGCTTCTAATCTTCTCCTGAACAGCGACGCGGTAAACCCTGCACAGTGTCTGCAGGCAGTCGGGCAGCAGCCTGTCAGTCGGCGCTCTGGGCGGCGGTCTGACCTGCTGCAGCAGGCTGTGGCCACGGATCTCCAGCGCCTGGATCTTGGCCAGCAGCTTCATGTCCTCCACCTCGTAGTCGGGGACGATCTTAAAGCCGTACTCGTCGTGGACCCTGCAAACGGAGCACAGGGCGCATTTACCCGTTTCCTGCCAAGGAGCGAGAGCGGGAAGCTGGTGTCCAGGTGTTCCTACCTGTCCGCGCTCAGCTTCACGACGCCCTGGGCCTCTCCTCCCAGGGCGTCCTGGATCAGCCGCTGCACGGCCTCCTGCTGCTCCGGAGCCAGGGCTTTGGCCTCCTGCAGGCGCCGCAGGACGCCCAGGTAACGGCTCTCCACCTGGCAGTTGGTGGCCTCCAGGTACGCACACTGCAGCCAATCAGAGAGCAGGAACATGAGAGGCAGAAGCAGGACCTGACCCGGTCCACCAGGCAGCCGAAGGCGTCTTCCTCGCTCTGCAGCAGCAGCAGGGCGCCGTAAGGTCACCGCGGGGTCACCGGCGTTCCCACCTTCGCCATCAGGCTCCTCTCCTGCTCGGAGCTTTTCCTCCACAGTTTGGTCAGCTGGTAGATCTCTGAGTTCAGGAACCGGTTCTGGGTTTGATACGCCGCCAAGTCGTCCTGAAGAACAGAACCAGAACCGGGTCAGAACCAAGCAGACCTCATCCTACGGGCCTCTACACACGGATCAGAACCGGAACCGGATCAGGTGAGGCAGCTGAACTCCACCTTGAGATTCTCCATCTGCTGCTGGAGCTGCTTGTGGTTCTGAGGGTTCTGGTTCTGGACGGACCCAGAGGTCACCTGGTCAGACAGCTTCATGATCACCTGACAGGAACCAGGAAGTACAATCAGTGCAGCTGGACACAGGATCAGATGACCAGACCCTCAGAGGTCACCCAGAGGTCACCCAGAGGTCATCCAGAGGTCACCCAGAGGTCACCCAGAGGTCATCCAGAGGTCACCCAGAGGTCATCCAGAGGTCACCCAGAGGTCACCCAGAGGTCACCCGTCCTTACCTGCTGCTTGGCGGCGTTCTTCTCCTCCAGCAGCCTGACCTCTTCCTGCAGCTCGGCCAGCTGGGCGTCTCTGTCGTCCAGGCGACGCCTCAGCGCCTCGGCCTCCATCTTGGCGCCGTCCAGCCGGGCCCTCAGGTCCGCCGCCAGCCGCTCGCCGTGCCGCAGCAGCTCCAGGCGCCGCCGCTCGTCCTGCGCCGCCAGGAACTCGCTGCAGCTGCGCTTCTCCAGCTGCGACGCCTCCAGCGCCTTGTGGAGGATCCAGACCAGCTCCTGAGTGACACACAGCGTCGGTTCTGGTTCTGGTTCTGGAGGAGCGGCGGGTCCGGCCGAACCGCCTCACCTTCTGAGCCTTGACCTCCTCCATCAGCATCTGCTTCTCCTGCTGCAGGCGGGACGTCCGCTCCGAGGACGCCGCGTCCCCGCAGGGGACCGACACGGAGGACGAGACCCGGGACTTGGACCTCCGGCTGCGGGACGGAGACGCCGACCTCTGACCTGCGGGGTCGGCCGCGGGGCCATCTGAGGAGACAGGACGTGATGTCATCAGGATGAGCTTTCAGAATGAAGCCGGTGCTGAAGGGGTCCCGGGTCGGGTCAAACCCAGAACCGTCCAGAATCCAGAGAAGGTTCTGAAACCAGAACCCTGCAGTACCCTGCAGTACCCCGTGCTACCTGCGGGGGCGCCGCCGTCCTCCGGGCCCGGTCCGGTCCAGGGCAGAACGTCGGTGTAGAACACTGAGCTCTGACTGGACTGACTGTCCTGAGACGTTCTCTTCCTCAGACTGTGGACCGAGTTCCTGTTCAGAACCAGAACCAGAACCAGACGGGGTCAGCAGCGCAGCAAGACAACAACTGGGTCAGAACCTTCCGGGTCCACTCACTGGATCTGGATGAGCGGGTGTTTGATGGAGACGCTGGCGAGCGTCGAGCGCTGGGCCGGAGCGATGGCCGCCGCCTCCCCCACCAGGCCCACAGGACCATGCTGCCTCGGCAGGAAGTCGTCTGCTCAGACAGGAAACAGAACCTCAGCAGGAGGCGTGGACTAAACGTCACTTCCTGTAATGAGCCGCAGCGGCCAGCAGGGGGCAGCGCAGCGCCATGCTGATCATTTGACCTGTGAAGGTGATCAATCTGTGGAGTGAGAGGTTCTGATCAGGAATGTTCAGAGAGGAACCGGGTCCAGAAAGCCCGGTTCTACACGTCCATCCGGTCCCAAAACCCGACCAGAGACGGCTCTGGTCCAGATTCTGATCGGTCACGTTACAGAACCGGGTCACCAGCTACAGAACCGGGTCACCTGTGGTTTGTTCCGCTGTGGACTGGAGGCGCTGCAGTGGCGCTGCGCGGCCTGCAGGGGGCGGCGCTGCAGCTCTGAACGAGTCGGGACATGAAGTGAAACCTGAACCTGGTTCTGCTGGTCCACAGAACCAGAACCGTCCTGTCTTCCTGCCATTCTGTCGCCCGGAGCA
Organism: Girardinus metallicus; assembly: GCA_903067095.1. Lineage (NCBI taxonomy): Eukaryota > Metazoa > Chordata > Actinopteri > Cyprinodontiformes > Poeciliidae > Girardinus > Girardinus metallicus. The sequence goes on from CAEGAE010044465.1 coordinate 26,462, forward strand.
GCAGCTGTGATGTCACTTCCTGTCCTCAGGATGATGTAATCCGAGTTCTGGAGCGCAATGGGCCGGAAGTGGGTAAGACCAGCCGGACTTCCTGTTGACAGCCGTTCCCATGGAAACGGCCCAGATCACAGCGGCTCCCTGATGAGGAGCGGGGCGGTTCTGACTCAGTGAGGCCCGGTCCGATTCAGGGAAGTGAGTCAGACGGCGCCGCTCCCTCCTGCAGGAAGGCTTTCCCAACAGGTGGGGGAGGGGGACAGGAGTGGGACCATCTGAACCAGTTCAACCAGTAAAGGCTCCAGCGGAACCACATGCAGGTGAACAACAGAACTGGGTCATTCCTCTGGGCCAGTTCATCCTGGACCGGAACCGCTGAACCAGTCAGCTAGAGAACAACACAAACAGAACCAGAACCAGGCGACCCAAAACAGAACCGTTATCTGAACCAGTTCAAACATCACTGAAACCAGTTTAACCAGTAGAACCACAAACAGCACCTTAGGAAAGTATTCACACCCTCTGAACTTCCCAGGTTCTGACCCGTTCCGTCCGACCGGGAAATAAAATGATTGGTACTTTCTAACAGAAAAATCTGGAAAGTGTGGAGTGTTTTGTTTCTGATATGCTAAATAGAATCCATAGGTCAGGAGTCCAGATGTTCTGGTTCTGATCTCAGAGGTTCTTCAGAGAACATTGGAGAACCAGAACCTGGGATCAAACCCAGAGCAGCTGGTTCTGGTGGATCTCACCTGTCAGGTTGTTGTTGTTGGTGTTGGTCCGGTCCGGTCCAGTAGGCGTGTCACGGTGCTGCCAGCGCTTCACCTGCAGCTGCTGCAGCCAGTAGAGCATCAGCTCCGGACTCACCGCCTGAAACACAGGAGGGGGTCGGGTCGGGTCGGGTTCTGGAGACACGGCCCAGAAGTTTCTGCTAACCACGATCACATACGGAAAGTCAACAGGGCCAAAATTCCAGTTGCCGCGGTTTCTCTCTCTGCTAACACGTTAGCTTTGGTTGTATTTACCCAGAATGCCCTGCACTGTAGCCCACTTCCTGCTTTTGGAGCGGTCTCTGGTCCGCTGGGCGTTCACATTCAAACTGAACCCAGACTGAGGTTTGGAGGACCAGAGGTCAGAGGTCGATCAGCATTTGCACCTCACCAACTGAACCGGACTCTAGGAAAACGGACCGGAGTTGGATTTCTGGACCAGTACCTGGTCTGGTACTGTTATGGAACCCTTTCCTGTCTTTCCTTCCAGAAAGCTGCCAGAACCTTCTCTGACTGGTCGGAGCCCGGCCCAGTAGAACCAGAAGAACTCCAGAAGAGAATACAAAGTCAAATGTTTATTGGCCTCGCTGGCTTTCCATACACAAATCTACCCGAATATCAGGCCCGGACCGGACCGGACCGACCCGACCCGCAGTTCCTACCTTGAGGATGAAGGTGCGTTCGGGCGTCTGGATGTGGAAGGTGCCGCTCTCGGCGTTCAGCGGACAGGTGAAGGTGGCGCCGCTGAGTCGGATCCGGCCCAGCGGCGCCACGTCCTGCGGTGAGCGGAAGTAGAACAGCTGGTTCTGGTTCTGTTCGTAGCTGAACCAGCGCCGCTTCCAGGCCTTCAGGGGCCCCGCCTGCTTCTGCAGGAAGCCGCACAGCCTGGGCTCACCTGCAGCGCCGGGGGGGCGGAGCCACACCTGGCCGCTGGGGGGCGGGGCCTGGAGGTTCTGGAGGTCCAGGCCGGGTCGACCCAAACTGGACGCAGCAGAACCGCCTTCCTCTGCTGGCAGAACCTCAGCAGGGTTCTGATGGAGTTCTTCTGGACACTGGAAGTTCTGGAGGTTCTGATGGACTCCAGGTTCCTCTGGTCCGGCAGTCAGAACCTCAGACGGATCAGAACCGGGCTCCTCCAAAGCCTGATCTATAGAGCCTTCTGGGTTCTGGAGAACCGGGCAGGAACTTGTTTCTGGCGCTGGTTCTGGTCCTTCAGAACCTCCTGGTACCGTCTGCTCAGAACCAAGAGGTTCTGGTCCGGTTGATTGTGGGCTTGAAGGAGGTTCTGTTGGTTCTGGTGACCCGGACAGGCAGCCGGGTCCGCTCCGAACCGCCTCCTGGTTCGGAGAGTCTGGACCCATCCGGACCGGGTCGGTGGGAACAGGAAGTGAGTCGGAGGCGGGACTTCCTCCGTCCATCCTGCAAGGAGAAGAACTGGGTCAGACGGAACCGGGCTGAAACCGGTTGTGATCCAGTTGTCTGAAGTTCTGGCTCCTGTGAGTGACGCTGTAGCTGGAGTCCAATCGGACCGGGTTCTGTTCCGGTTCTGGTTCCAATCCGCTGCAGAACTTCTCTGGTTCTGGTGAAAAAGGCTTTGTTTGATTTAAGTGGGTCAAACGGAACCAGAACTGGGCTGGTTTGGTTCTGTAGCAGTAAAGAGTCAGACCGGGAAGGTGCTGGCCTGGTTCTGGTCCGGTTCTATCTAGACTGATGATGCAGCAGCTGTTCGACCCGGTTCAGGCTCCATATAGCTTCCAGAACTTTATTCCTCTGAGCTGCTGGGCTTGGTTCTGTTGGAACCAGAACATCAGGTTCTGTTGACTGAGGAACGGTTCTAAACGCTGACAACAGAACCAGAACCTGGGCTGGTTAACCAGACCGAGGTTCTGACCGGCAGCAACGGGTCGGGTCAGAACCCGGAACCAACAGGTTCGGTTCTGCGGCGGTCTTACCTGAGTGGGCGGGGCCTGGGCGCATCCGGCGGCTCTGATTGGCTGCTGCTGTTGTTGTTGACCTGTTGGTGTTTGTGTCTCGCGCCCCTCTGTCAGCGGCTCGTGTCCCGCCGCTGCGCTCCGACCCAAACACACCCAACTTCCGCTCTTCACTTCAAAATAAGAGCAGGAAAAGTCCCGCTTCCAGAAGCGACGTCAGAGCTGGAGTTAAGGCGCGGAGCTGAGTCACGTGGTTCTATGGCAGGCCGTTTAACATAAAATCTGCTTCACCACATGGCCAGTGCAGATATTTGAAAATAGTTTGACTAGATTAATTAAGAATAAGAAATTGATCAAATTTAGAAATCTATAATTAACTTATGAAGAAATTACATCAGATTAGCACTGAGTCTCAATTCAAGATTTTTGCAGTACTGACCATCTGAAACAACAATTAAATTATGTCTAAAGTAAATCCAGTTGCTGCAAATTAACTTGCAGAATGAAAATAACTGAACAAAACTAACAGATTTATAGAACTGTAGCTTTGACTCATTATGATTCCTTTCATATATTTCCAAATGAATTAACAATATCTGGGATACTTTTGAATCTAGATGGCATTTCTAGTTCAGATATCTTCAATCAATATTCTGACTAATCATAATGTCGCCACAGATACGTGGAACAATTATTTGGCCAAATCGTCACAGATTTATGTAGCATTTGAAAATTTAAATTAAAAAGATGTTTCACTTTGAGCAGTTTTCTTTTCAAAACCGTTTTTAAGTGCAGTGTTTGTGTCTTGCAGAGAATAAAAAGGAAATTCTTTGTCGATTTCTGCAGCAGTTTTCACCTTCAAGGAGTTCCTGCGTGTTTACATGGAGTTTTTTATTCAGATATCTAAAGATTTAACTTTGACAAGTCTTAGTGACGAGGAACATTATTTCAGAAATCTTGAAATAAATTTTGAACCACGCATGTAATATCTTGTTTATTTCCTCCTAATCAGAATATAAATGCAGAAATCCGAAATTATTCAGGATAATCACAATGTGGTTGAGTCCAAACTTACTTTCACATATCTTGAAGTTGTGGCGGATACAATGTTTTTATTTCACACCTGAATGCATGCTCTTATTGTGAAGGGGAGAAGGTGAGGTGAGAAGACGCCAGGTTGTCCTTCAGTCTATTTCTGGTTTTGGTTGGAAGGCGTTGAGAATAAAACAAGACTCAAATGACTTTTTAGTCTTTTTCTGCTGACGTCCAGATTGGTGACCCCGAACATCTGAACATGTTTTTAACCAGAACTCACCAGATGCTGCGCCGCTTCTCCGCCAGCTGTGGTTTCTGGTTTCGGACCAGTTTCTCGCCAGGCGGCCGTTGCTCCAACTGTTTTTGCTGCAGTTATCAAGCTTCCAGTAATCCTGTGTATTAACTAGCATTGAAGCTACAGTGGGAAAACACAGCGGAACGATGCACCAATGTTATTAGGTCCACGTTAATCTGCACCACACGTCAAGTGACTGTACAGATTATTTATTTACCAGGCACATAATCAGTGCTGTGGATGAGGGGAGGCAATGTAACTCTTAAACATATATTTTCTTCCAAATGCAAAATGAGAAACCAAGTTGGTATCGCAGTCCGGGGTAGAATATTCACATAATGTCTGTCTTTTTTATTATTTGGTGTGTGTGTCTTGTACTTAGTTTTATTTGGAATTAGATGTAATATGCCTTTTGGTGTGTTATGTTATGAAATTAAATTGGTGTTCTCCTAATTCCCCGTTCTAGTCTGACCAGCAGAGTGCAGCTGAAGCAGGACAGGTTTCACTGCACAGAGCGATTCCTCCACCTACAGAGGATCAGAAATATGAGGATGGAGAGACCAGCAGGTGTTGGTCAGAGACGGCCAGGCAGGGAAGTAAGTGTTGCTTTTAAGGGCCAGGTGTATTTGGTGGCGGTATTTCTGAAGAAATTTGACCGGGGCCTGCCAAAGTGTGCCCGTCGGTTGGAACCCAGTGTTCTGATGCTAAAAATTAGCATCAGTGCTAAGCTTAGCTCTAATGTAGTTAATAGCCTGTGGAGAGTCACAAGCATGTTGACTACCGTGGACTTACTCCACTCAATATGTTAAAAATAGTGTATAAGCTAAAATTAGCCAAATGCTAATGTTAGCCTAAATGCTGCCAGTGGCATGTGGGGTATCATCAGGATGTCGTCTTACAGTGACTTCCTATATTCAGTGTGCTAAACATGGCTAACAAGTAAGAAAAATAGCTAAAAGCTTATTTTATGGAGAAGTGGGCAGTGCACTGCTAATGTTTGTGCTAACGCTATGTAGCTAATGTATGCTAACCTGAGAGAAAAGGATAATAAAGGCTAATATTAGTGCAATTAGTGTAATTTTGTGAAGATTACTCCCGTTTCCCGTCATCGAAGCTCAGTAAGCCGTGTATGTTGTGTGTGGGTGAGGACGATGTGGGACAGCAGTCCTCCGGTCAGAAGGGGGCGCTGCGTGATGTAACCCGCAAGCTTTGGAGCGACTGAGAGACGGTGTGTGGCAGAGAGTGCAGACGGCGACCGGAGCAGCGGTAGTTAGGACCAAGTCTGGTTTGAGTTCACCCGACGGCGAGACCGACTTCGGCCAGGAGGAAATGTCTCCCCTGTGTTTTCGGCCTACGGTCAGAAGACAGAAGCAGAAACGGTTAACACAACCAATAAATCACGGTTCTGGATTTAAAATTAAAAATACATTAATAATCCCAAATGGAGAATAAATATTGTTGTAGCTCATTTAAATAAAGAATTAGATGACGATCTGCATCGTCATGTAATATACGATAGACAGACCCTCCTTACAGCCTGAGCTTCCATAAAAGGTGTAAGAGCCATAATAATGAGATGAATAATTATTTTGGTGACAAGAGCACACGGCTTGACACTTGGGTGGTGGGTGTGTCAAGGTGGACGTGGCTGTCACTAAGGTATGAATGGGAGCTATACTGGCGCGCTGGCTTTGTATGTATGAGGAAGCGGGTGTGCCGG
>CAEGAE010044466.1:0-11151 GCA_903067095.1 Girardinus metallicus
AACTGTCTTTCAGCACCAACAAAGTTAGTGCCGTTGTCTGAGCGAAGCACCAGGACTTGTCCTCTTCGACACATAAATCTCCGTATTGCATTTATACAAGAGTCTGTGTCCAGTGAATGAGCCACTTCTATATGCACAGCTCTGTGTCTTTGAACTGTTTCTTTTTAAATTACTTTTGATGACTTTTTGCATGGCAACAAAAATGAGTGAATGATGCTTTACAAAAAAGTTCCCAGTTGATCGTAAATTTAGACATGATCCAATTTTTATTGGTATTTTAATCCTTTAATTGTTTCTTAATGTATGTGGCAGCAGCAAGGTTACATATGGATGACTAGTCATGATTGAGGACCAATAGCATATCTTTAAAAATGAGAAGACATTTAATCAATTTCATGTAAATTACAGACATGTTATGCAAACAGGACCCAAATCCATTGTGACTATATGCCAGATTAATATCCTATTAGTCCGATGCTCTATAGACTAAGTGCGCTTGTCAGTAACACACACCTTCAAATACCGATCAAAGAATCTAAAGCAGAGGTGCCCAATGCAACCTTTAGAAGGATTTTTATGAGACAGCAGTCCACAATTCAGGAATAGCTCACAGTTATCTCACCACACTGAGGATGGTGATATACTTCAAACAAATTATAGTGAAATGTTCAATTATCAAAACAAAAAAGATGTAGACAAATTAAAATAGTCTTAAAGTGGAAGACTTAAAGAGGGGTAATATGTATTTCCGAAGCACATACCGTCATTTTGTACCAGAAAGCTGACATGTAAAGTCTGTATATTTATCAAAAACAACTTAATGGAAATTTACCTTAAAACCCAAGTCTTTTGCGAGCCAGTGTAAGAATGAGGGGCACAAAGTATCATTGGATGCGAGTGTGAAAGCTGTGTCAGACGCTTTCTGCACTTACAAAACGGTTGAATAACGGCTTAAATAATACTGGCTTGTGAAAATCTTCCTCGAGGAAAATGCTTAAAAACAAGTTGCATAAAAAGGTTCTTAAATGTAAACACCCAGTTTCTGCACCACATGTTTTCATGCTTATATAGAACTACCATTGGAATTCACACACATAAATTCAAGTATAACTACTTTCACCAATTGATTTTAGAAAATCAAAGATCAATAGCACGGTCCTCTAAAGATGATTTAAAGTAGTATTTAATAAGTATAAACATAAGACAAATAAAATAAGCTAGACTGTAAAGAGAAACTACTAAAAGCACGTTTTAGTTTAATGTCTTATTAAAGTTTTTCAAATACCGATTACAGGAGTAGTGATACATGAATTCATGATGGATGTACATAAAAAAAAAACGATAAAAGCTTTCAAAAACCCATAGACTGGACTGGTTTTGCTGCAACACCAACCTTTTTTATTTATTTTCTTCAGTTGTTCAAAAAGCCGCAGAGTGAAACCTCTTCACAAGAAGAGGCGATCTTTGCTCCAAACATGGCCGCTCGCATGTGAATGTCATGCCACTAAAATCCTTCATGTGAATGAGTTCATTTCAGGTGTGATTGGTTAGAGTGGTGGTTTAATCGTAAATCTGATCTAACGGATTATTTTACTTTATCCATTAAAGTTGGTAAGTCCGGAATTTCCTCGGATCCGAAGATCTAGAGACCAGCTTACTGAACACATTAGCAAAGAAGTTGCTCGCCACCGAGGCAATTGAGATGGCTCCTGACCAACAGCTGAGAAACGTAAGTTGTTTTTCCTCTCGCCGATTTGTAAATAGAGATGTGGACGGCGATTCTGAATGACTGCATTTCTTCCAGCTGCGGGATTTCCTTTTGGTTTACAACCGCATGACTGAAATCTGCTTCCAGCGCTGTACAAGTAACTTCAACTACAGGAACCTCACAATGGACGAGGTACTGGGAGCAGACATAATCATAACCCCGCCATCTAAATACACTGATACATGCTACGTTTGTAACATGTATCATCTTGTCACAAACGTAGAGTTGATATATATTTATATAGAATACTTATATTATAGATGATGTGATTCACAGGTAATCAGACACAGATAACATATCCGTACTGTAATATTTTGTTCTGATTAACATTCCTACTGTCTGTCTGTCAAGGAGCGCTGTGTGGACAACTGTGCTGGAAAGCTGATTCGCACAAACCACCGCTTGATGGGCACGTATGTGCAGCTGATGCCTCGGATGGTGCAGCGAAGGATGGAGGAGATGGAGAGCAAGGCTTTAGAGAATGCAAAGGCAGCCGAGGCTGCAGCTGCACCTGGGACCATTGGGACTGGAGCTGAAGCCGCACCATCAATTCAGACATCTATAAGTTCACCTCCACCTACCCAGATAACCTCATCAGTGACTGAAGTAGCACCAGAAGTCCATGACTCGGCCTTAAAACCAGCAGCATTAGAAATTCCGGCTAATACAGTAGCCACAGGAATAGGTTCATCAGCTAGCGCACCACTTACACCCAGGACTGATGGTGTAAATGTCTCAGAGCGTAAAGAAACTGGATTAGGATTTCCTCAGCCTGCTGTATCTGGAATCCAGAATGACTTCGGCAGCCCTAAAGCATCACCATGAGAAAATGGACCAAAAGGCAGATTATACAGAGTCTAAATCAAGAGGCCTGACAGGCAAAGAGAGTCATGAATCATAGGAGTCTTACCGGTCAAACTGAAATCTCTGTCCTCAACATCCAGGCAAAAAAATCTTTGAAATGATGAGGATCTCAAAAGTTGTTGATTATTTTGACAGAGTTCTATTGTTTTCTTTTATTTTTTATTTTTACTTTTTTAGATTTGTCTTGTGGCGGCAGTCATACACATGTCTTCTTTTTTTATTTTAGATTAATAAATAAAGGATTGCTGACAATGTTAAGGTAAAGGTATAGTTCAGGGGGGGGGTTAAGTTGTTTTCTGATAAAATCTAAACTGTATATGTTTATGTGCTTTACAGCTGAGGTCCTCAGACGCCACTGTCCTGTATGTTTTAGGTGTTTCTCTGCTTCTTTACATCTGGCTTAAATAAATGGGTGATTAATGGGCTTCTGCAGCAACTGGAGCTATGCAAATGAGTTAATGCCACCATTTGCAACCAGAATCTATATTTAAGAGAGTCTTTAGTCTATACTTAAATGAACAGTGTTTCAGTATTTTGGGATTTTCTGGAAGTTCATTTTGGTGTTTAAGCACAAGTGCATCCTAAGAATGAAATATGCCATTTTTAAGCATTTCAGAAGTAGTCATTTCTTTGACCAGAAATGACTACTTCTGGTCAAAGTAATGTACAATGCTAACTCAATTAAGTAGCTTCTTTGACTTTAAATCCCATTACAAGTTCAGTTCAGGTTCACATTATTTTAAGTTCAATTCACATTATTCAATTCAGCTTATTTACCTAGCACCAATTCATAAAATAATTTACATTTAATTAAGTTATAGATTTGCAGCTTTCGCTAAAATGAGCACGTAGTGACAGCAGAATCCTTCATACAGAGGACGCATGTTGCAACAGTGAAGAGGAAGAACTACCCTTATATTAAGAAAAAAGCTCCCGCAGAACCTGGCTCAGTCCAAGCAAACATCTCCCACCAGTTGGGAGTTTGAGAAGAGAGCAGATACACAAAAAAGAAACAGAAAAACTAACATAGGAGTACCTTCTATGCAAATAAAAAGTAAAAAGTTAGTAGGAAGTGCCCCACCTCCTACTTCCATGTTCCATATGAAACAGTACAAACATGACAATATAAACTTTAAAGCTACGGTGCTTTAAAGTTTTGAGTTATTTCAGAAATCCACCTTGGGCTCTCTTCCTGTTGAACTAGCTGTTAGCTTTAGATTTCAAGATAAGTTAATGTGAATTTAGAATTCATGTCTTTAAACGGTTACTTCTGTTTTCTGTTTATCATGTCTGAGAATTGGTCAATTTAAAACAGTGGTGAAAGGTTATGAGGTAATGTTGGTGCACTACGATGTGCCTAAAAACAGTGCAAGTTATGAAAGAAATAGTTAAAATTATAATTTTTCATGTAGCACATTACGAAATAAAGATTGTTATATATCAACATTTCAGGTTTTCAGTTTTATCAGTCATGAGAGACTTAAACAATCTGAATTACACCTGAAAGCCATCCTGCTGGATCTTCTGACAAAGCTTCAGGTCTGACTGTTCTGATTGTGAAACGAGGTCATGACCTAGGTCACATCTGCCTCCTCACATAGTTTCCTTTGCTATCAAGATGATCTCACACAGCAAGACCAATTACTCTCATCTGTTACACACTATTTCTACTGAAGCTTTGATAAACTGAGCTTTTCAACAATGGCAAAATTCAACAGGAAGTTGATAGAATTGGCAAAAAGATAATTAGTGATGCTTATAATTCTATGGTCAACATCAGACAGTTGGTTGCATTCTTAAAAACTTGAACAATTATCTCATCAATGGATATAGTGGGACAAAAATGGATGAAATAAAATGCTACTTTGTTTCCACTCTTGTATCATCATAGGGCTTTTTGTAATAAAATTACACCATGACTCTTATAAAGATCTGGACATGGCGATTGCTATTCTATATTCTGCAACTCTACTTACCGAATAAAAGCAAACTCTGGAGAAACACAGTGAAATATTTATATAAACTACAGCTTTTCATTGTCAAGTACTTACCATCTTGTTATTATGTGATTATTTCCTTCTGATTGCTATCTTTTATGCCATTGTTATTTGCATTACATAACTACAATTTTCTGTTTACCTCGGTGTCAAACTGTTTTCATGACAGACAAAAAAGGTCTGTAATCCTTTTTGTCCCATTATAGCCATTCACAACAGGTGATGACATATTGATATGCATCAAGATCAACACCTTTTTGAGCCTATGCCACAAAAAATAAAGGCAATGACAGAAACAAAAATGTGTCGACTCTACCAAGACATACCTTCTAAAGTGCTCAATGATTGTTTGTGGATCATACTGCAGATGATAAATTATTTTTTTCCAAAAAAAAAAAAAACCCTCGTGTATTTTAAAAGTTTTATTTCTCCTAAATTCCAAACATTTATTTATGACCCAAAGGCAGCCGCATCGCTGCATTACCTCCTGCAGGGGGCGTCGCTGTGTCGTTGTCCCAGGACGTGGCTGCCAGGGGTAGATCTGGAGCCTAGATCTGGAGCCCACATCAGCTCGGAAAGCGGGGCGTGGACTCAGAGCGACCAGTGGAGAGGAGACGGTGGTGGTTCTGGGGAGGGGGGAAAAAAAGGAAAAACGAACTCCTCAAGATACCAACTGGTAAGACTTTCGACACATTCTCTCAATTTACGCAGTAGTGCTTCATATTTTGTTTATACTGAAAGTTTTGTGGTGGTTTAATTCGTTATAAAGCAACAAGGGATTGTGATCCAGAGGGGCCAGCCCATCCGAGCCAACGTAGAAAGAAAAAGCAAGGAGGAAATGTTGGAAAGTCCAACTATTTGTTGACTTCACAACACAATTATTTCTTAAGATAATAGTTCATGGTCGGTTTAAAATATAGGAATTCCACAGCCTATGGCTATAAGATTGATATAATTGAACTGCAACTTCGGCTCAAACGATTATCTTCTCTATTTACTTGTAAAAACTTGGTGTTTTTCTTGAAGAGAAAAGTACGCCTAAGGAATTCTCAAACCCTTTTACAGACTCTATGTCCCTGCTTCTTAAAGAGACTGAGAGAACAAACAGGCACTCTACAACACAAGCATGGATGACATCTTCACACAGTGTCGAGAAGGGAACTCAGTGGCTGTCCGTCTGTGGCTGGACAACACAGAGAATGACCTCAACTTAGGGTAGGTTCCTCTGTCAGTCCCTGATGTTTGTATTGTGAAGGATTTCTGGTCCATCTGGATGCTGGAATTCAGCTGTGAAGTTAGTGCAATGACAGGTAAACACATGTCTTGCAAAAACTGGTGGTCTTTTTACAGGATGGGCAAGTATGTGCCCATCCTGTGCCCAACAATACTCATACTTGAGTATGAGTATTGTTAAAAATACACACATAATTTACATATTGGGATATTACTGCTGTATTACACAACTTACTTTGTTTTTTTTTACTGATAATGTTGCTAAACGCAACTCATCTGCATAAACAAAACTTTAACTTTCCGATTAAAGCTAAACAATATGAGAAAAATCATTAAATTTGTGATAACATCAGCTATGATATTTCCACATTTCCTGTTTTTCATCTGTCAGTATGGTCATTCCTTCTCCGTTTTTGAACTTCAGCATCTCTGGCACTTCCATCTATGTTAGATGCAGTTTGACTAAATCCGTCTCGCTGAAAATATTGCTGGTACACAAAGTGTGCGTTTATAAAACCTGGAATAGTCCAGAAACACCAGGTTTTTTGTTGTAGCTAACTACTTTTAGCAATACAAAATAATAATAATTTTAATTTAATTTTAGTCGTTAAAACTAAGTGAACGTGCTCCCCATGTTGTTTTTTTCCTCACAGAATTATGTTCCCCACTGGTTTGAAAAGTATAAACCCACACCTGTTGATAAATAGCTTTTTTATGAACTACTTTTGCTGCCTTTTTTGTATCTGTGGAGACATATTGGATATTAAAATTGTGATTGCTCAGAGAGCTTTGATGTGCATCGCTGCTTAGATTTTATGAAGAATTGAATGGCTGAGAAGTTTCTTTAGCTTACTAAGGGGGAATCTAAAATCCTTGTTTATGGCCCCAACAGATTTCTTCTGTTCACAAATTGTTATCATAGCCCTGTTTATGTGGGTATATATTGGCAATTCTAATTTGCTGAATAACATAGTACATAAAACAGTGCATATTAGTGCTATTGTAGGAATCAAAAGTCCCAGCTTTTTTATTCTGAATTGTTCAATTCTAAAACTCTTGCCTCTTTTCACATTCTCTTCATCAGAAGGAGTAAGAAAACTTCTTAAATAAAGACCCTGGTTATCTCATTCTTGGACCCGGCCATATATGTACAGTTTGTGAAGCTGCAGGCCAACCACGCAACAGCCAAGTCCATTTCCTCTTCTTAGCTCCATACAGGGCCAAGCCCATCGCTGACAGAACTTCTTAGGCAGCTCCGCTACAGTCACACATAAACAAATGAATAAGCAGTCATTATGATGAAGGCCTTCTTTGGCTGTTACTCTAAGGAAGCTCAACTATGCGGCTCGGCCGCCTCTGTCCCGCTCAGAGTGCCCAAAGCGTTGAATAAAGGCTTTATGTGTTGTTGGAATAATAAGTTGGAACTGAAAGAGGTGCCTAAGAGCAGCTGGCGAAGCATTAAATAACCACTCTGCCTCTAGAACCGAGTGACACAGGAAAACACATGAAAAAAAGGCAGACTTAGAAGGAATGTGTAGCTCAGAGTATTTTCCACTCTGTCATTCTTGCATTTTTTTCCTCTTGTTACTTTTTTTAGCCCAGAGGGTGGTTTAGTCCATGAGCTGTCTGTCCACAGAGCTGCTGCATCAGGGCTGACAGAGAATGAGCCTTCCTGCTCTTTCACTTCAGTATGAGCTGCTATTTCGTAAAGACCTCCTCGAAGTTTATTGTTAAACTAACAGCAGAGTTTGTGCCTTCGCAGGGCTTTGTGAGAAACCCCAGCAGCCAAGAGACTCTGGGTTAGTCAGTGTAATGAGCTGACCTGTTGGGCCCACGCTAGAGGTGACAGCCTGGCTCCTCGCAGACTGGAAGTGGTCATGTATACACCGTGACTGTGTGCGTCCTTGCACATGTTAGCAAGCATTCCAGCCTGTGTAGAAGTATTTATCACTGGGCCAATCATCAGATGGGAAGAGGCTGCAGGCACAGAGAGGAAGCATGTGCTTAAATCTAAATAAAGATTAGTAGGAAGTGGGTGCGTGAACCTGCGCCAAAGAGCAAACCTCACAGAGAGTGTTTTGTTAGCAGGACGCTCCATAAAAATACTCTACCTTTCATTTTAACCGTATTTAGGATATTATAAGCATTAAAAATACATTCAGGAAGGCTTTTATACTTAATTTCCCACGGGGCCATGTAGGTATGATTATTGCCAAAGGAATCTATCTGACAACTTGAAGTAGGCAACATATCATTCCTCATTCTTACACAATCATCAATGTTATTATGGTTTTGTTAAAATGTGTTTACTACAGGCTGAAGGTAATTTACTCACATCAAGTCAGCAGTAAAACTATATTTATCAAAATTACTTCTCTTGTCAGATTTGTTTTATATAAATTTAAACTACAATGATGTTATTATTATTATTTCTCACCTGAAACACTGTGTTTAAAACATAAGTTCCCATCTGAATAGCTTAAAAAAGATTAAATTTAATGTTGCAGTGGTCTAGTCAAAGTCTTGACTTAAATCTGATTGAGATGCTGTGGCAAGACCTTACACTGTCTGTTCATGCTGGGAAAACCTCCAATATGTCCAACTTAAAACAGTTCTGCAGCTCAGCCATAGAAGCATGTGTTTTTTTTTTTTACCTAAAAAGAAAAACACTTTTTTGTTCTTTTTTTGGGCCATTTGCTAATACATTTGAGAGAACAGTGTTTCTCGTTTTCCATACGTCATAACTCACAATGCTACTTCTGTCTTCTTCCACATCATTAGTAAATATTTAATATGAACATGCCACCACATTGCCTCTGTTTTGGGAGACGTCGTTTCAAAAAAAATACCTTTTTGAAGCTTTCTTTGTACTTTGTTTTTCTGCTAGACGTTGATCTGTTTAAGTTTTGCCAGAGTAGTGCTCTGCTTTTTAAAAGGAGACAGTCAAATTTAGTCCTATTATTTTTAAAGTTATTACATTTTTTACACTTGTGAGGTGAGGTGAACCTTGATGAATTTTTCTTTTCATTACGGTAGACTGGAATGATCATATGTCTGTCTAAAAGTGTTATTTTCCCTCTTGCCATAGTTAAGAACTTCTTATCTTTTTATTTGAGAAAGCGTTAACCTTTTATATACCTAATTTTTTTAAAATTAGTTTTTCCTACTACAGCTTATAATTCATTTGGAAATGTTACTACCTGAATGGAGACTCTCTCCATTATGCAGTTAAATGTTCCACTTGCATCTCCACGTGTTTGGATGTTTCGGTAACCAGGTAAATGTAAAGATGTGGCATCCCAGCTCCTTTTCCTCTCATATTTTCCACTTATCTTGTGTGTTAGAGACGACCATGGCTTCAGCCCCCTCCACTGGGCGTGCAGGGAAGGGAGGAGCGGCGTTGTTGACATGCTCATCATGAGAGGGGCTCGAATCAACGTGATGAACCGTGGAGATGACACACCTTTACATCTGGCTGCAAGCCATGGACACAGGGACATTGTGGCTAAGGTTCGCTTTCTCAGACAGCTCATATGCTGATATCCCATCTCTCTCTTCATGTGTTTTTGTTGCTCTTTTTATGATGACAGCTGATTCAGTGCAAAGCGGACTCCAATACAGTCAACGAGCACGGGAACACCCCGCTGCACTACGCCTGCTTCTGGGGCCATGATGAAGTTGCAGAGGTGCATCGCTGTACACCAACACACACTTTTCACATCCCTTTTTGGATTCCATTTGTTGGTGAAAAACCGCCCTCTTCTGGGCAGAAGCTGCTACTGCAGCAAGACCTGCTTCCTTTATCAGTACATGCTTAATTTTGTTGTAATTCTAGGGTTGTATCTCTTTTTAGGACTTGGTAACCCATGGTGCCCAGGTGTGTATATGTAACAGGTATGGGCAGACACCTCTGGATAAGGCCAAGCCTCACCTAAAACAGCTACTGCACGGTCAGAATATTTTATTTATAGACTTTTAAACATTGCAGCAGATTTTTACTAGAATAAAGAAACTTTAAAGGCAAATTAAGAACATTATTCTTACATTTTAAATGTTTTATTTTATGCTTATTTTAGAAAAGGCAGAGAAAATGGGCCAGAACATGGCCAAAATCCCATACAAGGAAACGTTCTGGAAGGGTACAATGAGAACGCGACCCCGTAAGTAGGATTTCTCTCATGAAATAATGTCAAAATATGATGCGAAATTAGGATTCATGCTTTTTTATTCATATTTTTCATCTCACAGGTAACGGCACCCTCAATAAGCAAGCCGGTATTGATTTTAAGCAGCTCTCGCTCCTGGCAAAGATCAATGAGAACCAGTCTGGAGAGGTCAGCTGCTTTTACTGCTGATTGACAGTATTTTTTTTTTATTTTTTTTTTTTAGCTCCTCCGGCTGATCACTCGAAAGTGTGCTCTTCTTTTAGTTGTGGCAGGGCCGGTGGCAAGGGGATGAGATTGTGGTGAAGGTGCTGCATGTGAGAGACTGGACCACCAGGAAGAGCAGAGACTTTAACGAGGAGCATCCCAAACTCAGGTTATTTATTGTACAACTAGGATGTTGGTATTTATTATCAGATAAATTTATGGTCACAAGTTTACATACACCACCCATTCATTTTTAATTCATTTAGGAATTTTAATTATTTGCTTGAACAATCGCTAACAACAAAAACAAAACAACTTCAGTCATTTTTGAATTGGTTGCACAAGTGTGAATTTATTGTGGGTTTTCTCTATTTCACATATGGCCAGAATTATACATGCAGATTCAAATATATAGCAGAGAAACTACACACCAGTAAGCCAAACCAGTCATCCTGGGTTTGTTCACTCTTCTTGGCAGAATTGGTTAGCTTTTATTTTAAACTTATTAGGGCTGTTGTAAATGAATATTTTAGTAATCGAGTAATCTATCGATTATTCTTACGACTAATCGGGTAATCGGATAAAAAAAAGATAAAATTAAACATAGGTAATTCTAACATAACAGCATATCTATCGCATATCAATATCAGTCCAATTTTTCACATTTGAGCTTCTCAAACAGTTTCTTTTCTGTAGTTTAGAAAATTAACATGTAACAATAATAGCTCACTTTGTTTACTTGAAGAAAAGTTATACAAAAATCTGAAATTAATTCAATGTAATAATAAAGAGGCTGGCTCACAAATAGCCTATCTATTTGTGAGCAAGCTATTATGAAAAAAATGTCTATACTCCAGCTTTCTGTTTCTGTATTCATCTTCAGTCAGTTTAATAGAGGAACTCTCACCTTGCACAGCCA
>CAEGAE010044470.1:0-16265 GCA_903067095.1 Girardinus metallicus
TATGGAACATCTTTAGTCAATAACTGATTTTTTTATGAAACCATATTCATTGAAAAGGAAAAATAAATCATCTTACATACTTCCCCTTCTTTAAATGAAATGTCCTCCAATAACTGATTTTTTTATGAAACCATATTCATTGAAAAGGAAAAATAAATCATCTTACACTATGTTTTAAGTTAAATAATCTCCCATCAAAATTAAGGAGTTAGTGATTTAAAAGAAAACTCTTGCATAAAGGTTACTTGTAGTTAGTTTTTGTCTTATTTCAAGTGTACCAAGATATTTGCACGGGAAACTAGACAAAAATCCTTGGTAAGATTGTGTGTTTTTGCAGACGTTTATCATATCGATTATGATAGATATCTTATAGGAAATTTATTTATCAATGTTGTGGTAAATTTCAATAAACGATTCATAAAAAATGTCGGTATTATCAGGATTGTAATTTTTAATATTATTTCCACTGTTCATTCAAGGTAGGTATCAGAATATAAAAAAAATATGATTAAATGCAGTTACTGTGTGCGTCTTACTGACAGCAGTGTTTGTTTGTTTTGGCTATGAATGCAGTCACAACCATACATTTACCTAAAAAAGTAGTAATAATAGCTGTTATTGTTACTTTTGTTGTTATTACTATAGTACCACAGAATTTTGTGATAAAACTTTTAAGTCAAAATTGCAAATCTCTACTTTTCACATGATTTAAAGTTAAACTTTCTGCAGAAAAAGAGAAAGAAGTGATAACCAGGTGCAAAATAGTTAAGCTAGCTGCTTAACTACCCAGTAGTGGACAGTCCAAAGTCAATCTGAAGTGTGTTTTATACACACTTTATTTTCTTTTTTACGTCAAGTTTAAACTTGCTTACGAATCAGACTCACTTTGTTTCCGAAGTGGATCTTGGTAAACGTGAACATTTTGAGCGCAGAGTTGGATATCCTGACCCTCTGCTGGATATTTTCTCTCAGAAGTTTCTCCATGTACATCCCGAAGAAGGGCCAAGCCTGCTCCAACACCTGATCACATGACCAAACCCAAAGCACAACCAGTCAGAACCCAGTGGTTCAACAATCAGCTCGACAGAAGAACCCACCAATACAGCAGAGGATAACTTTATTATGATCAGGACCGTACCTTGTTCACCCACTGAACTTTCTCAACGTCAGTGAAGTGAACCTATAAAGGAAGCAAATAAAAGATTTTTAAAGTGATTTGTGGCAAAATCTGGGAGGAAAACAGTCAATGCAGATGTAATGCTGGACTAGACAATGAATCTGTGGGTAAACTGATTAAAACAAAGTCATAATTTTCCTTTCCTGTAATTAAAAGTCAGTCATATTAAAATGAATGACTTGGCAGTTTTCAGGCCTCTTTGAAGCAGCAACACTGGAAACATTTTGATGCTTATTATGGAAGAAAACTACTGGAAAAAAAAAACAACTAACAAATTCTGAATTTTTTCCAAGCATTCTGGCTTTTGAGCTCTGATGGTGAAAGTCAAAAATCTGAAATTTGAGAAAAATGATCAGAATTTGGAAAAAAAAAAAAACAACAATCCGAATTTGGAGAAAAAGAATCAGAATTTGGATTCTTTCTATATAAAAAGACACTAAAGCTCTAAAGTGTCTTTTTACAACGGTGTATTACGGCCATTGTAGATTGAAAAAAATGTGTAAATTGCTGCCAAAAATAACTAATAAATTGAGATTAATAGAAAATCATTAGAAAAAGACTGAACATTTCTGATCTCAAAAGGTTGTAAATTTGTGAGGAAAAAAAAAACGTAGAAATGTTTTAATCTCAGAAATTTTCTGGAAAAAATTAGGAAATTTCCTGAGTTTCAAAAGTCATATTCTGAATTTCAGCTTTCTGGAAAATTTCTGAGTTTAATCTCAAAGTTAAACATGATTTGTTTTTCTTGCAAATCTTTGACTTTTGGAGCTCAGAAATGTCCATGTTTTCCTAGAAGATTCCTGATATGGATCTAAAAATGTCTGACTTGGTTGCAGAAATGTTCTCCTTTTTTTCTATCTACAGTGATCCTAATAGGCCATCGTAGAATTTGGAGGAAAAAAAGTCAGATTTAATTGTGTCTCCAGTGGCGCCTGTCCTGCTCTGTATCTTATGCGTCAGGAACAAACTGTGCTCTGCAGGTGGATACTGTGTTTTGACTTTAAAACCAGTAAGCACTTTGCTACAATCCGCTGATAAACCCCAGAATGTGATCACACACACATTCCTCCGACAATGAAACAAGTTTTGCTCCCAGTTACATGAGTCACTGCGTTTCTGGGTGTGGCGCAGTTAAATGTGCAGAGGTAAAACTCCTGCAACAAAACCCGAGCACCAATCCGTGGGTCAGGCTGATGGCTGGTCATGCAAATAAAGAACAAAAACAACATTCACGGAGTCCTGAACTTGTGTTATTTTTTTACTACATTGGTGCATTAAATGAGTAAAAAACACCTTTCCAGACACGCAGAATGTCAGGAATGTTGCTCCCAGCCTGGAAAGTTAAACCATCTGCTGACATTAAACCTCTAAAGTTCTGAGCATTAGATTCCTCCTCACCCATGAAGCCATCTGTAAGGAGTTCTTCAGCTCGCTGCTGATAATATGCGCCTCGTTATCCAGTAAATCGATCGCAGAATCGATCCGGACGTCCTTCCACCGCCGGTTCTTCTGCCACCAGGTGAACATGAGCATGCAGAGCAGGATCCAGCTGATGCTGAGGCCCAGGTACCCGGTCAGGTACACCGGGTAGAAGACCACCACGGCTCGGCCGAAGTAAATCAGGAACTCCATCAGAATGTGGTTGACAGCGGAGGGCGTCAGGCTCTCCGTGCCGCCTGGCTGCGTCTGCGCGGCGGATGCCATTTCAGCAAAAAGATCCGCTCAGAAAGCTTTCAGGTTCGGAGTCTGGACAGATTTATGCGCTGGAGACTGAATGACAACATGAAGTGTTGCCTCACTCCGCAGGAGATCCTCCCTCTGCCTCTAAACTTCCGTGTTTTTAACTGACGAAAAGCAAAGTTAGACACACCTGCGGAGCGACACACCTGGAAAAACCGGATTCCAGTTAAAAAACAATGGAAACTTTCACTGATTATTAACCTCAGAAGTTATACAAAAAGCTTCTAGGAACGAAACTGTGTTGACGTGGATGTGAGTGGGCGCCTTGGGAGGATTTATTGCAAAATGAAACGCAGAAATAATCCAGTGAAGGATTTGTGCAATAACATAATGTGACCTGCAGGTGGCGCCAAAGAAGGATAATTGTCTTCCAGTTTTTCTTTATTATTATTATTCCGACTATTTTATATTTATCCTATCTACTTTTGCTTACGTTGTGCTATTTCAGCCATCAGAAACATTCATCTCATTAAGGACATTACGACTATGACTTTTGGTTTGAATACTCTGTATACTTTTTAAAATATTAAGCTTTTCGTCATAGTTTTTGCTTCCTTGAAAAACATTGAAAAAGTAAAAATTCTGCAAAATTACTCTTTGAAAACTAACTATTTCTGCCTACTTTAAGCTAGAAACTCCATTCAAAGTTTAGGCGAGTCACAAGGCTTTAGGCTATCTGCAAGTGATTGACCTTTTTGCTGTCTGCTACAGTTTTTCTAAAATCACAATTTAAGTTTTATTCAAAAATTTTCACGTTTTCAGTTTTACAATGTAATCCAATTACATTGTTTCAATGGACATAATGCACGGTATTTTTCACAAACAAAATGCTGCTGTTTATAGACATTCCACTCCACAGAAATAACTTTTGCATCAAACATAGCTAGGAGTGTCTGCTAGCTAGATATTTTGAGTAAATATCAGCATCACTGTTGTACATTTTACAGTTTTTCTCAGCATCCCTGATGCTGAACCCCCTGATTCATCATCCGGGATGCTGAATCACAGACCTTAAAACCAACTAAAGCATCACAAACAAACTCTTGTGGAAATTATCTTCTGAATAAAATATTTTCCAAATAGAACACATTTAATTTTCGCAACACAAACATTGTATTGTCTGTTAAGATGTAAATAATAAAGACTTGCAATTACAGTCCATCCAAAATCCATAAACAATTTCAAATAAATGTTCCAAGTTCTCATTGTGAGTTGTAAAAGTGGATACTAAGCATTTTAAATTGCATCTCATTCATGGCATTAGGGAGAAACAAGGAAATGTAACCTCCCCAATACTGAGAATATTCCTTATGATCGCCACCTACTGGTTTGTTTGTCCCTACAAACTGTCAGGATTTACAGAGTTTTGCTCTCCACAACCTTTTTTTGTAAATCTCTATTGAAGATTGAAGAATAAACAGTATACATCAGATAAAAAAAAACATTTTGACATGATAAACTGAGCAGAAAATGAGAAAAGGAATACATTAAAAGAATAGTCTGTGAAAATAATACACAAAATATAAAGTTATAATATATTACCTGATAATACAATTTTCCACCATGGTCAATTAAAATCAGAATGCAGGTGGCAGCATTTAAACTAAGAATAATTAGTTAACAGTGAATAAAAGTGAGAAAAGTCGATATTTCTTTACATATTTTGTAGCATTGGGGATCGTTGGCCATAAGCTAATTCTGTTTGTGGGGCCATGGCATAGACCATAGTCTGTGGGAAGAGTAGTTGTCTTGTGATCGGAAGGTTGTAGGTTCAATTCCAGCTTCCTTCTGCCCTGTGTCGATGTACCCTTGGGCAAGGCACTTAACCCCAAAATTGCCTACTGATCTGTGTATCGGTGTATGAATGTGAGAGCGAATGGGTGAATGACTCTAGAGTCAAGCGCCCTGAGTGGTCAAAATGATCGGAAAAAGCGCTATATAAGTTCAGTCCATTTCCCATAGAGAACTTCGGGAACACCTGTCATAGTTGTTTATTTTATTCAGTTGCAGGAGTGTCGACAAGTCAAGTGTAGTTTGTTGAAATGTTGCACTTTCATGGCTGTGGACGTAGCTTTAGTCTTTATGTTTTGAAAGCTTCAGATGCTCTGTTTTTTTTTTGCTACCTATTAAGTTGATTTGTGTAAATTGGTTTAAGGTTGCACTCTTTTGAAGTAATCCAGCGTCTTTTGAACAATTTAATTGAAAATTGCACTTTTCAGGGAATGAACCCTAGCAACTCTGTTTGAGTTTATATATAAACCAAAGACTATACATTTTTGTTTTTGGAAGAAATACTTTGTCTTTTCATAGAGGCCAAGTTAAAGTTGAATCAAAAATGTCTTATAAACTGCGTGTGGTTGTATCAGCTGCAGTGTGATGGACTTGCTAAAAAACTGAAAGGAAGAGGTTTAAAGGTTCAGTTCAGTTTGTTCTCTACATCCAACATTGAACTTTTATTGATATCATAAAGAGGTGTGAGTAGAGAATGATTTGTTTGAACCAGTTAGTCATACAAAAGTAAATACATGGCAAGTGTATTTTTTATTTGTTTTGTTACTAGTTTAAATAAAATCAGCCTTAGTAAAACAGATTTTGGTTTCCAGTAGTAGTAAAACTAGACTTGTCTCTTTTGTTGTTAGGCTTGTTGAATTTTCTTATTATTTTCCTCATGTAGAAAAATTAAACGGTATATTGGAGGACAAATTTTCAGACGTTGGAAATTAATTTTGTTTCTGATATTAGTGGAAACTTGTTAAATCATATTTTGTATAAATTCTGAAAATATTTCTGATTGAGTAAAATCTTCATGCTAGTTTCTTAAAAAGACTCACTATTGTAACATGCTTTGTAATAAAGTGAAGATTTTAAAGCTGTAACAAAATTCATTAACGGTAAAAAACACTTCATAGTTGACTTTATGAACAGATATGGAAGAAAGCAGCCTCCACATTAACAGTCTCAATATCAGACACTTCGTCTTCCTGTTTGCCACCAGCACTTTCTGATCCAAATGTAGCTGCAAGAATAACAATAACTTGAATTAGAACTTCAGATAAAAACATTTATTATAAAGGCAAAAACTAGTTTTGTTGCCATACTTACATTTTAGCAAAGGTGTGACAATGTTTGACTTGTGACCAGTGTCAAATACCTCATCTTCCTCATCATCAAACAAATGTTTTGACAAGAATAAAAACAACAACAACTTAAAATAGAATCTCAGATTAAATAAAAAACACGATTATTATGGTGGCAAAAACAGTTTTTCTCTCCACACTTACCTTTTATCTTGTAACCAATATTTAACCAGAATCCGGCTTTGTACTTTGGATCAGTGGCTTCCCTTTCTTTCATGCTGCTGTGCAAATCTTTCAGCATCGGTTGCTGGAAGATGACTATCCAGATTAAAGTCAGGGAGCTGGAGGTGTTTTGGCTGAAAACATCGATCACAGCGTCCGACATGGAGTCTGCCATCTGTTTCGCCTGTACGTCGCCTTGACCTGGAAACAGGCAACATACAAGTGATAGATGATTCAAAGTTCTATTCTACCCAAAACTTTACATGCTCATACAATCCAAATTTATACAGTGAAATTAGTTGGATCCATTAAAAATGATCAATTCCAATGTGATAAGTCCCTTTATATTGATTGCTTCAAGAACTGCACATATTTTAAATCTGTCGTTTGCAGGCAATATAAGATGAGCTGATTTTGGCGTATGCAACTAACCCTTTGCATTAACACATTCTGGAATCTGGTAGTTAGTCTCACCTGTGCCAAGGGCAGGAAATGAAACAGACGTGTAGGAGTTCTTCATACACAGTTGAAGTACTTTCTTTACATTCCTGTAGATATTCATTGGGTCCATCTGTATGACCAGGTGGATAATCTTTTTGTACTTTGGGTTTCCTGGTACCGTCATTATCATGCCTGGATTGGGCTGGGAACCTGGAGGGGTGTTTCAGTCACAATCACAACCTAGTTATAGAACTAAATTAACAATAAGAGAATTCAAATGAAAACACACCGATGTCTCATTTGCACAAACTGACGACGGCAGGATTTTGTACCACATTTGGTGGGTTGCTGGTTCAAGGCCCGCTCTTTTCACCTCTGTCGTGACCTCGGGCAAGACAATTCACCTACCTTTCCTTCCCAGAGCATGACATCCTCACCTCTGTCTGTGGGCCCCAGTAGAAGCAACTGTAGTACCCACAGTTGCCCTGTGGTGGTAGCCACTACAGTGGCATATTCAAAGTTCATCGATAAACCTGCTTTTATAATTCTTATCTAGTAAAGGAGACAGATAAGCACATTTCTTTCACTTTCTGACAGTAAATCAGACTCTCCGCTTTATGTCAGCAAGAATTAACAAAATCTTTTCTGGCTACAAATAGGCAGAATAATGAGAGAAGAGGTGAGCAAGAATGCTTTATTACATCAGGCATAGAAGAAAAGTGAACAGTGAAATCACTTGTGCTTGTTCATTACTCATTCTTGAGGTTTCATTAAGGTTTGCTTCATTTTTAAATGTAGAACAATTACATGGTTTACAGAACAGGAGTCAGATAGTGTAAATAGTTCATAGGCAACAACATGTTTTGGAAGCTCTTAAACTTGTAGGAACCAATTTTAAAATATTTTTGAGACATTAAGGCATCACTTTAAGGCACTCAATGGGCTAGAACACACAAAGTACTAATTAAGTGAACTTAAGGAAAGTTAATATAAATATTTCAGGAAGAAAATTAGATTTTGTTTGGCTGTTAGAAGTTGCATTTGCATTTAACAATTTCTGGGCGTTGCTACTTGAAGGTGATCAGATACTCAGGATAAGCCTGGATGTCATGAAACACTATAAACATGCTGGGGTTGGCCATATCGTTCACCACACTGTCATACATGTGGACACCAGAGCCTCCTTTGGACGGTGGAGCGACCATATTTTGTTGTCCATTGGTGTAGTCTCCTGTCAGCACTCTGCACAGGTACATGAACTTCTCTCCATTCGCATTGGGCCTGGAGTACGTGTCTTGTGCAGAATAATCAGCTTTAACAGCAAAGTAGGAACCTTTGCCATAACAGGTAGCTGAAAATAGATCAGTCAGTGTGTAAATTTGTGACATAGTTACAGACGTTCTCCATATTACATAAACAAGCTGACAGTATTTAATTACGCTGCAAATAAATAAGTACAGTACTGCTTAAAGGTCTTGAGTCAGTCCCCATTTACTTAAGTTTTGCCTTAAAGGACAATTTACAGACTCATTTACACCTCTAGGTAATAGCACTACAATATCTCAATTAAAACTAGATCAGATTTCAAAAGCTATAATAAAACTACTGAGAAATTTTTGGCTAAAAGTTACTGATTCAGCAGACAGATCTCTTAAACCCAAAGAAATCGCTGAAAGTCTCACCATTTTTTCCTGCGTAGCTTCTGTTGAAGCCAGATTCATTGATGATGGGGACAGTGTCTTCACTGGTGCCGTGGAAGAGACGTTTCTCATTGTTCTGATGATTATTTCTCAGCTCCATTTCATGTTTTTTGATCTGAAGACTCTTCCACAGTGCGGGGTTCTGGATCCTTTCAATCTAAGAGCAGAGAGTGCATTTTTTTAGTGCACTGTCCAATTTCTTTGCGATCGGACCGTCCCTTGATTTTGTGCTGTGCATGTCTCTCCATGTCAGGCAGATAGCAGCTCTGGGAGGATGCCTGGCGTGCCAGAAACTGTCCCATTTCCAGGATTAGTTGACAGAGTTGCAAAGGGTCAATACATAATCCAGAGGGTTTAACTCATTAAAACACAGATTCATATTCAATTATGTAACCAGCTGATGAGCACAAGTAGGCAATCAGTTTACATGGTTGCTGAGGCTAGATAAAAATAGCATAGATAATATTTTAAAAAATCATAATAAAAAAAGAATGTTACCTTGGTGACGGTTTGATTGCATGTGGCTTTGAAGAGATTGACAACTTCTGCGTACTCCGAAGAAACATCCAGGATGGGGACAGCATGACATGTTTTTCCAGGCGGCATGGCATCCCAAAACTCAGGAACATCGTCGCCTACAAAAAATTAAAATGTTATTGTCATTTTTTTAAGATACTTTTGGATATGGAAACATTTTTAGAAATTTGTAGCACACATATTAAACACCAGTAACATCAGGTATTACTTTTTTTTGTGCTGTGTATTTTTTAGAAAAAAAAAAAATGCACAGCACAAGTTAATGCAAGACATATTTAGTGTGTCAGAAAAACATGCGAGTCTTTGACTTCTAAAGCTTTTTTGCACTGGAATGACTTGGCTGGACTGGTCTGACCGCGGTAGCCACAGCCCTATCGTCCCTGGTTTTGTTTGCATTGAGCAGAGTGCCACATAGAAAGTAAGTGGGGATCGTCATATCAAACAAATTCCTGCTCACACTGCCGAGGCAGTTTCCCAGAGGCCTGAGAATTACCACCTCAGCTTCACCTTTTACCTCAGTCAATAATAAAATCTTGTTAACTGACTATTTTCCAAAAACAGTTGGAAAATAGTCAGTTAACGACTATAAACTGACAGTGACAGGAAAACCTGTAAGTCATCCATCATTTTGACAGATTACATTTTACACACGACCACTTTGTTGCAGAACCACAGACATTTTCAACTTCCTGCCTAGAGTACATAAGGCGAAAATTGCTAAATCAGTCAATAAAAGTATAATTTCTGACCTGGACTCTGAACAAAATGTCTTTCATATCTGGAAGCTTACAGTGCATCGAAGTATTATTTAGGTGTTGGAGTCTGTCTGGTGAAGCTGAACCACTGCTGCAGGATTTTCTCCTGCTGCCCCTTGTCTAGAGAGTTTTGCCAACTTTTAATCACTTCGATTGGAGAAATGTTTGCTGATTTCAAAACTTCAAAGCTGAAGTGGTGCTTGTCATTATCATCATTATAAAACTGATGGATAAAAATAAATTATGATGGGGATTTCTTTGATGTCAAAATGACAGATATAAAAAAGTCTTGCAAAGCCTTTGAAAAAATAGGCCACCACTATAGCAAATGAACCAATCAATGGTTGACTTCAAACCATTTCTGTTTGACTGGCCGGAAAGGAACCACATCTCTCTGGGATCCAGGGAGTGGGGTGGGAAGAGGCTCTAAGTGTTAATGTAAAATCACCAGACCCAGGTTTGAACCCAGCCCGGTCCTCCAGTGCAAAACGGCCTTTTATATTCTTTGGGGACAGAATATGAAACAACATCCTAGGTATGGCTCGAATACCTTTCAGTCTGTCAATTCGTCTTATCTGCAGGATGGTTCCCTGGTTGTCAGTGGCTGGTCCTTTAGGCATCTGGACAGTATAGTCTGAGCCATGGATGGTAACTTTTAGAGTTAGTGCTGCCCTCTCCAACGCATGCTCAAGCTCATAGTTGGTCATCTGATCAAAGCTCTGATATTGATGCCCATGTCGTTGATACTGCCAGTCTGCCACAGTGGCAGCCAGCTCCAATTTCCTATTCAGCTCCTGCCCCTTTCTCACCTTTTTCAGCATATCATCTATCTCCCGATTGGCTCGGAGTACATCTTTACTGAGACCTTCAATGATGAAAGCGGCTTGGCCATTAATGCTTTGTTTTTTGACGCTCACACTCATCTTCATCTGGATGTCAACAATGCGCTGACAATCTGCAGAAGAGAAGTTCAAGATGTCGTTGTCTGTTATCTCTGTGCTGAATTGTTCATCAGATATCAGGTCGTTTATCTTCTTCTTGGCTGCATCTACTTTGGCCTGTGAGGCACCGCAGATATGGAAGACGGCAGGCTCCACTTCCATGGTCTCAATATCAAATGTCTCGTCATCCTGTTTGCTTTCCGAGCTTTCAGAAATAAACATTGCTGCAAAAATAAAGACAGCAACTTAAATTAGGATTTCATTTAAAAACCAATTATGAAAGCGACAACTATTTTTCTCTCTATGCTTACATTTTAACTTGTGGCCAACATTGGACCAGAATCCGACTTTGTCCTTTGGATCAGTGGCTTCCCTTTCTTGCATGCTGTTGCAGAAATCTTTCAGCATTGGTTGCTGGAAGATGACTATCCTGATTAAAGTCAGGGAGCTGGAGGTGTTTTGGCTGAAAACATCGATCACACCATCCAACATGGAGTCTGCCACTTGTTTCGCCTTCACGTTGCCTTGACCTGGAAACAGGCAACACAAGTGGTTGATGGCTCAAATCTGCAAATTAAAAAAGTCCTTTCCACCTATAAAGGGCTAATTTAAGACTCATTATTGGGTGCAGTAGAATAAAGGTTAACATGTTTATCCAATCCATATCTATAATTTTGATCCAAACAAATGAAAATGATGAATTGCGGTGAAATAACAACTCTCTTTATTGGTTGCTTATAACCAGAGTTATCAGGTATCTAAGCACTAAATCTACAATAAGCCAAATCTCAGGCAATATAAAATGAGTTCATTTTGGCGACTGCAACAAGCTCTTTGCATTAACACATTCTGGAATCTGGTAGTAAGTCTCACCTGTGCCAAGGGCAGGAAATGAAACAGACGTGTAGGAGTTCTTCACACACATTTGGAGTGCTTCCTTCACAGAACTGTGGATGTTTCCGCTGTCTGTCTGTACGACCAGGTGAAGAATCTTTTTGCACTTTAAGTTTCCTGGTACAGTCATTATCATGCCTGAATTTGGCTGGGAGCCTGTTGGGGGTTTTCAATCACAACCTAATTACAGAACTAGATTAACTATAAACTAAGAATTCGTGTTTTAACAAAGCAAAAGTTAATGTTCTTACCAAGATATTGGCATTCTTCTAAAACAGCTACACCAGCTGCATCCAGAATAGCCTTTGATACTCCTGGGAAGGTAGACGAAGTGAAATGTTTGAAGGTTTTAACAACCAATGTTTATCTTCACCATACAGTAATCCAAAACTAAGTCTCCTGGACTGATGTTTCTGAACTCCACTGAAAAAATTTATCAAAACATCAAGCTAGGTACTGTGCATCTCTATTGAGGACTGAAACAGCAGATTATACCTCATCCTCACCAACTCCAATCTACATATCTAACATCCGGACATTAGTTCTACACCTGTAACTAGGCTGAATGGTATACTGATATACCAACAGTTTACCAGGTTTTAGGAGAACATTCCTCCTCCTAAAACCTGAGGAGGAATTGGTTTGGAGACCTCTGGTGTAACTAGACTTGACGGTATACTGATATTTACTTGCTTTATTTTATAAAATATGTACAGCACCGCCTATTTGTGGCTGAGTAATCGCATATTTTTTGTGGAATATAGTTCAATTATTTGGAGAAAAACTGCATCTTCGTTTGTTTTGTTTTTTTAAAGAGTGTTCCTTAAGTATGTGAAAGAAAATGCGACTTGGGAAGCTGAAATACCAAGACACAATACTACTGCTGGTATTTGCAAAGCAGCCAATCCAGGAGAGCCATTTATTTTCCTTGGTGCTGATTAGGGATGTGCAATATGGCATAAAATTTGTATCACAAAATACATTGTGATGGGTAGTGGTAACGATATACATCACGATATTATTTGTATAAATCTTACAATAGAAAGAAAAAAATCACATACTAATGACTGGAACGTATGTATTTGTACATGTTAAAACTCGTTTAACATTCATTTTCGTGTATGTTATATGTATGTAGTGTTTGTAACTGTTTTATGTTGTGACCTATCATTGCCAGGTCTCCCTTAAAAAATCTCATTTTCCATGCAATGATGGGCATCAGCACAATCTCAGTGGTGGCTACCAGGTTAAATCAAAGTTAAATAAATAAATAAAAAATATATCTCTAGATAAAAACACAATAACTTTAATGTCATGGATGTCTGTACCAAATCCTGCTTTGTATTCCCAATAGGACACACACTGAGGGGTTTAGTTATAAGATTTGCCTCGTTTCGTGACAAATGGATAACCTGTTAGACAATTTTTTTTATTTTTTATTATTTTTGACTACAAGCTCTGACTTGTAGTCAGCTGCATTGCATTCTATGCAATGCAGCTGACTACTAACTGGGTGGGTCACCTGGAAGATTGTGTATGATGTTGAAAGACCCAAAACACCCAGTGATTCCAGGAACATCACTGATGATGTGTCCAGAAGCATCAGTGGATGAATTTGCACATGATGTTTGGACTGTAAGGAGATTTTGATCGTTTTTAGAAGGAACCTTAAGTATTCATGGAATTGAGCTATTCGTTGGCTGCTGCACACCAGGGTTCCACTATATATCTGACAATTAAATAATATTATTGTGGAAGTCTAAAGTATGTGTTTCACGCATTCTGGCCATTCATATCTTGTATGAGAGATATATCAAATATAAACTGATTACCTGACTTGAGAGTGAAACTATCATTTGAAGAGTTGACGATGACATCAGTCGTCTCCTTTGTTATATCTCCGGTTACTACCTGAATCGTCACATTTCCCAGTTTAGTCTCGTGCATTCCTGAACTGGAGACAACTTTAGAGAATTTGCCTGCCAGTAAACCAGACAGAAATAACAATTTAACCATGAAATTAGGCAATTATTCAGGGCTTGTCTAAGTTAAACTACAGAAAACTGCCTACCTGTACATTTTGAAGAGTCTGCAGGTGCAGGATCTGTCAGTGAAGGACCCGGGGCACTGGGAAACTTCTTCTTAAATTCATCACTGAATACCTGCAAAATTTGTTTGATAGTTGCAATGTAACTCTCATGAAAAATAGTCATTTTTCATGAGAGTTACAAATGAATTACAATAGATATAATGAGGCTTTAGATGCTTGAAGTTCTGCTGTCAATCCACCGATTAACTTCAAACAGAGAGGGCAGTATAGTAGAAAGAAGCACCTTAATGATACTTCAGAAAAATGCTATAGTATCCCTTATAAATTTCCAAGTATCCGTGAGAGTGTACATGACTGACTCCAATTAACACACGTAAGTTAAATTTCCTAGATCCCGAAGCATAAAAAATATTCTAACACTGATGAAATATTATATTGTAACATTCCTCTTGATCATTTCCGCATTTGATCTTACTGTTTAGTATAAACTGCTGCTTAGCAAGTTAATATTACATTGATTGTTATTGTTTGTTTACCTTAATAGTCTGTGCATCTCCAGGATAAAGAACAACTGTAATCTTCTTAATATGCTTGGATTGTCTTCGGCTGCTAAACTCCAAGAATTTATCCAGCATCAAAGTGGCAACAAGATCTTTTGGAAAACCTAAATTTCCGGTGCCAACAGCTGGGAAAGACACAGACGACAACCGATCTTTCTCCGCCAAGTCCAAGCAATCTTTAAAGATCCCACTTAGGGTCTGAAAGACAAATTGTGAACCAGATTATCTAGTAGTTTCATTGATTCAGAATTTTTTTTTAAATATTCTACACTTTATAAATAAGATGTACCTTTTCAGCTGTGCCTTGGCCATTGTCCCAGCTTGGAGCAATTACATGGAAAACATGTTTGCTCTTCAGCTTGCAGCCGTCTGTAACAACAATCTCGCCTGGTGATCCACTGGTTTTCTTGCTGTGTACCAGCTGTTGAAGCTTGGCTCCAGCCGCACTGAAGATGGCGTTTGAAATTGCCCCTTTGTTCAATATAAGATCTTCTGCCACAGTGTTGACAATTACCTCTGTCTGAAAATGTGGCACAACTTAATTAAGATATGTAATTTAATTTTATTTTGTATGAAAAGGAAAACCAATAAATTGCAATGGAATTGGTCAAGAAAATATTTCTATCCATATTATCTACTTCTTTAGGTCTAGATTTTGTAAAGCTAGACAGACAGACTGAGTAGGGTTGTGTGAGGCTCTTAACATTGTAAAAAACTCAGTGCAGGGAGGTTAGAACAAGAAGAAGAAATTCTGACAGGATCCTAACCCCACTTAGAAAACTTAAAAAAATGAAACGGTGGTCTTCCATAAAAAAACAAAGACTAACTGCTAAAATAGCACTGGATCATGCACAGTAATGAAATTAGCACTATTAGGTGCCCCCATCATGACTAGAGAAGCTACTCCCTGCTTTTAGAATATATTCCTCTTTCTACAAATGACAGACATAGGGAGGACAAACTCAATTTTAACCCTTTATTTTTAAGTTAAACACTGAAAAACATGCATTCTTACCTTGGCAGCCTCAATGTTTCCCTTTTTAAGAACTATTTCCAAGCCCTCTTTGGTCTGTGCTCGACACAGGCTGGGGTCAGGTGGAACAAGCTTGAGTAATGGAGATTTCGGACTAACTTTAGGGATAACATTCTGAGATGAAACACTAACTCCATGATTTCCAAACTCCTGCTTTACAGCATTCTCCATACCAAGAGCAACACTGTCCTCAACGTCCACCAGATGTATCGTCTTCAGGGTGTCATCATCCTTCTCCTGACAGTATTCCTTCACGGCTCTAGTAATGGTACCCAGGCACTTATTGAGTGGGAAACCAAAACATCTGCTGATGGCAGGAAGAGCTACAGACACACAGCCACACTTTTCAGCTTGTTCTAAGCTTTCTCTAATAGTTCTTCTCAACTGTGCCTCAGCCTTCTTTGGCTTAGTTTGATCAAAATAGGGTCCTACGGCATGGATCACTTTTTTGCAACGAAGCATTCCTCCAGCATCTGTTACGACACAGTCTCCAGGTCGGAGTTTTCCTCTTACAAAAATTATTTTGTCACATTCAGTCTGTAACTGAGGGCCTGCAGCTTTTGAAAGTGCCAAAGCAAGACCTGCGGTATGTTTCAAGTCATCAGTAGAAGGATTGACAACAGCATCCACAGAGTAACTGCACATATCTGCCTTGGAGACCACTATTTCCACTCCATCACTTGTCTGGACTTTGTAAATGGGTTTTCGTACTTGTACAGAGGCAAAGTCATCTTCTTCATTTGAGTTATCAGCTAGCTGAACCAGGCAGTCAGTGTCACTCTTAATTAAGGAAGTATAAAAGGATTCTTTTTCCTTAAAGAACTTCTTGACTCCAGGTTTTGTGACTTTAAATCTATCAAAGTAGACAGAAGATAGTAAATCTTTAACTATGGTCTTGCAATCTTTCACAGCAGCTCTGACGCCACTTAGAATAATTTCCTCATTTCCAAAAGACACTTCTACTCCTTCTAGTTGTTTCAACAAGGGTGTCTGACTTTTCAGGTACTCAATGATGACATTTGCTTCAATAGCAACACATTCTTCAACATGAGCGTTTTCTGTTAAAAAGTCTTCTAGTTCACTGCTAACTTTGTCCACACTGTCCTTGTGACCAGACACTACCACTTGCTGTTGATGA
>CAEGAE010044474.1:0-15604 GCA_903067095.1 Girardinus metallicus
TATATATATATATATATATATATATATATATATAAGCTTAGTGAAAAGTATGTCCATGTACTGAACAGCATGTGCAGTTATAACTTTTTCAGGTCTCCTTGTGCATGAATCTGTGGCATAAAAGCAGTCAGACAATGGCCCTCCTGAGGTGTTAATGAAACCCGGATTACTTTAATAGCCGCTAATCTACATTGTTGGCTCTGGTCTTTTTCTCCTTGACAAAACGCCATAGATTCTCTGTGGGGTTCGGGTAAGGTCAGTCAGTTTGCTAACCTAAGCATAGTGATACCCAGTCATTAAAGTAACTATTGGTACTGTTGGCTGAGTGGGAAGGTGTCAAGTCGTGTTGAAAATTAAATCACTCTCTCCAAAAGGTTTGTCTGCAGAGGACAGAATAACGTGCTCTAAAATGTGTTGGAAGGACCTTCTGTCTTCAGAAAACACAGTGGATCAACAACAGCAGATGATCGGCCCCCTCACATAGTCACTGAAGGTGGAAAATTCTCAATTGACCTCAATCAACTTGGATTATGTGCCTCGCATCTCTTCATCCAATTCTGCTAAATTAAAAATAAGATGCAGAATTTACTGTCAATTGAAAATAGAAACTTTAGACCAATGAGCAACATGTAACACATAAAGGCTAGGCAGTTGACTGCACCTACAAACGCAGCATCAGACGAATGCCCGTTAAAAGAGCCTGAGGTGTGAATGAAAACTGGGGGGAGAATAAAAATACTGCGCAATATTAAATTTATACAAAAATGTAACTATTTCCTGTTCAGTTGATTTTATCGTCGTACCAAACTTGCCTGGCATACGGATATCACTATGTGTGCAATAAATCTATATGTGAGATATAAACAAAATTCAAATGAAGTGCAACTTTCACTATAGCAGAAGATAATGCCTTTAGTAGCAGGTATATTTACCATAAGGATACTTTATGCTTTGGGACTCCTCAAATCCAGAAGTTGTCATTCCACAACACCATCGTACTCTCCTACAGCAAAACAGAAGCTCAACACAGCAAACTTGTGCAAAAACATACCAACGACTTCTGAATGCATAGGCGAAAAGAGACAAAAAATAAATTCACCAGTTTGCCTCCCCAGAGGTTTCTAGCTTCAGATTGAAGAAAGGTTTAAGTCAAAGTCTAAACTTAAATTTCAGTGAAAAACGTTCTGATTTATTTATGATGTGAAGTGTAGAGTAAGGTTTTGTTCAAACTTAATTAGAGGAATGATTTCAATACAATTAAGTAACATCTTGTTCATACTCACTGAAATGTTTAAAGTAACTTAGTTTAATAGTTTTAAACTAAGTTACTTTATAGTTCAAATCCTCTGACAAACCACAGTGCTAATATTTTAAAGCAATTCTGTTCTCAACTTTAACATAAATGACTCAATGAATTGGTCTCCCGCCCCCTAAGAGAACAAGGGGAATCTGTCACTAAAGCAAGACTAGATCACAAGAATTACACTGCTGGTTCGAAACATGACACGGCAGTCCTTACAATAAAAGAACTTGTTGACTCACGCAGACGAGCCGGAGCCGGGCAGTGTTGTTGGAGACAGAGGATAAGGGGCTTGTCTGTAGATAGAGGAGGCGTCAGACAAACATAGACAGGTCATTTCCCATCCATGCAGGGGGCCAGAGTTGTGGATTCAGCAATCTTGGATTCAGATGATGATGACAGCTATGGATGCACCCGGTTGGCTCCTCTGCAAGGCCATTCTTCCTCATCAGCCTCTCAGAGGGAGAGTTCAGCCGAGTCAGCACAGCATAGATGAAAGTGTTGCTGTGTGGCCTCCTCTCGCTGCCTTTTTTTCCTTTATTCTCCTTTGTGAAGCAAGCCATTGTGTGCATATAGGAGAAAATCGGAATGGTACAAAAATAAAAAGACAGAAGAAGAATAACAGAACAGGAAGTCTATTGCAGTGGAAG
This sequence comes from Girardinus metallicus, assembly GCA_903067095.1. NCBI lineage: Eukaryota > Metazoa > Chordata > Actinopteri > Cyprinodontiformes > Poeciliidae > Girardinus > Girardinus metallicus. The sequence goes on from CAEGAE010044474.1 coordinate 1,951, forward strand.
TCATCCCTATTCTATCTGTCCCAGCGTTTTGCAGCTCCTGTTGCAACAGGGTCCCTGACATTAGATTGCACTTCCAATTTTCTTCCAACCAATATTTTCAAGAAACGCTGGTCACAGCATGAGGCAGTAATGGAATTCAAATGACAATGAACCACACAGAGTATTTCTGTGGTTGCACTTATGAATTCACGTCTCAACCTGTGCAGTCAATCACATTTACTCCACAAAAGCTCTTTCCTTAGAGCTCTCCAGTCAGCCTGTTTGATTAAAGAAAGCTTTTAAAGGTTTAATTTAGTTCAGTTTAAATAGGATAAACCTGAATATATTTTTTTCTGAATATTAATTTTGTTGATAGCTTTGACAAGGAGACCACCAGTGGCAATTCTAGCATAAATTGCTGCTGGAGGGATTCTGAAAACCAAGACTCCCCTTTGTGTTCTTCTAACTAAAGATTCCACTAATCACAAAGTGTGGTTTAAATGATTGAAAATCAACGTGAAATAATTTAGTTCACCTTTGACCAAAATAGATATTGCAGTATTCATGCTAGTCGTATTCTGAGGTGGTCCTGATGCCTTTGGATTTAGTACAACAGAGGTGTCATAAATTACTCTGTTTTTTTAAGAATGTCTGTTGTGTTTAGAAAGTATGTTTTTTCTACTTTGACCAGTCCAAGTAATTTAGATTTTGAAGAACATTTGATCAAATGTGGAAATAGGCCTTTTCTGAAGCTGAGAAGCTAAAAATTTGGCACCCTCTTTACCACCACTAGCCTTATTAGTCATTATCCTTATAGTCTTTACTAATTGTTCTTTTCTGTTCCTCTGGTATTCTTTTCTGCTGTGTACCCAAGAATGTTGCTACACAGAACATGTCAAAAAATATGGGAGAGCCTTTACCTTAACTGTTGATTACATCAAAAAACAGGGCAGCAACTAAATTACCTTTCTTACTTTTAAACTAGTGCAAACATATATCCAGGATTTCCTTCATAACATTGGCACATAGCAATAGCTTGGACTTGTATCACAAGAAAAAGTCACATAATGACATCACCTGGACATCATCTTTATTATTGAATTATTTTTTTTTAAAAACTGTGCAAAACCACCATTCACCGTGGTCTGTTTCCATTGCGCTCATCTGATTATTGTGTTTGGGTGTTTTGTCAGCTGAGATCTCTCCTAACAGAAAGACCAGACCTAAAAGCACTCCTGTCGGAGGTGAATAATGTTGGCTCAGTATTGACTGAGCTTGTCACATCCTTTGATGTCTCACGTTAAAGCGTTTTTTTTTTTTTGACTAAAGGTATTTGTAAAGACGTGTCACTCACTGAGCGTTTCTACTCCCCTGGTCCTGGTAGCGGACCTGTTTTCGACAGGAAGAATCAACCCATTATCTTTTTACTTTTATTGATAGGATGCTGGAGGAGAGCTAAGTGGAGGTTAGCCAATCATAGCTATTAAGGTCAAGCACATAAATATACACTTCTCTGACATGCTGATAGGCAGTGCACGGGGCCAGATTTTATTCCCAACTGGTCTCACATGGGGATCAAAGCATTTCACTTTCTGATTGATCTAGTCTTATTGAGAAAACTAGTCTTTTGATGTCAGGAGACAAAGATGAGTACAGCTCAGGGAGAATATTTGGCAGTGCACACGAGTGAGTGGAAAACCCCATTTATAAAAGTTGACAGTCTGCCATTGTACTGAGATCTGCGATGAGTCAAGTTCACTGCAGGGTGCCCCTCTCTGCTTATTGAAGCAGCTGATATACAATTTAACCTTGCTCTTTGATTTTTCTAATTTTATTCCATTTCTAATTACCGCCCTCACAATTTTTTTTTTTTAAGACTTTAAAAATGCAACAGCTAAAAGATGAAAATTTTACACTACACCACCACTTTGCATTTTGGGATAATAAATTTGGTTCACACGTCTAGATTTGCCCCTTATTACATTCACAAGTATTAGAACAAGAAACACAGCAAAAGAAAATCACTGCAGCCACTTGCATTCTGACTCTCATTCTCATTCTGAAGCTGCAGCTTGGTAGATAGAGATGGATGCAGTGGCACTTGAACCAGCAACCCACCTATTACAGGACAAATTTCTGCCATTACATAAATATGTGTAATATTATTAGTAGTATCTGATATGTTTTGTTTCAACTGGTTTTGTCTCGCAATTTAACGCAACAGCAAATGGGTTTGTACTTAGTTTTTTTTTGCTACCAGAAACCGCCACTAGGTGGCTTAGAGGCTCACACTCTCGTTTACACAACAACAACAAAAAGAAGTAGCCGTAGCCGTCTGCAGCGTAGGTTGTGCTAAGCTATTTCATTTTGAAAAAGAAAGAAAGAAAGAAAGAAAGCATGTTATATGAAAAACGCTCATGAATTCCAGTCATGACTGATGGAAAAGGAGATAAATGATCCGACCATTGCAGTTAGATCTGTTTCTGCTGTGTTTTTCTCTGGTGAGTGATAAATGTTTGCAACTGACATGAAGCTAAAGCTAACTAGCGTCACTGCGCTGTATGCTCTAACATGGGGGAAAAAAAAAACATAAAACCAACTGAGTAATGTGTAACTTTTGAATAACAGAAAGGTTTTCACAGTATTTTTGTTTCGTACAAATTTATAGCGGTCATGGAAAGTGTGGTAACTATAGTTGTTTGTGCTGATTATCCCCCCTTTTTAAACTCAGATTTATTTAAACTACATTTGTCTGAAATCGAAATTTCTCTGCTTACTTATTTAGTTCCACACATTGGTCATAGTTTTATTGCAGATTATCTCGCTGCATTGGTAACTTTTTCGCAATCTATACCTTTCCTGAGATCTATTATTAAACTTCTGCTTGACAAAACATCCTGGAACCATCTGTAAATTTTTCATGACTCAAACTTTCAAATAACTTTACAAACTGTGTCAGGCATTTCAAGACCTCCAGAGATTGTCTTGTGAGGATTCTGGATGTAATATTTTCTGCTAATAGTTTTTTTTTTTTTTTTTCTGTTTCACCTCAACAGCTCTGCTTTAATACTGGACAACAAAGCTCCTTGTTTCCAGTATTTTCTTGTACATTGGTTCTGTTCTGAAAGCATGGCTCAGTAACTACCTGGTGATGGTGGTTATCCGCTGGCAGTTTTCTTTATAAAGCCCAAAGAATGCAATTAGATTTTATGTTTACCATACCAACACAATGGAGGTTGGTATCGAGACTAATTGAAGAAATTACTGCATAATGTTACGTGGGAAAAATGTTTTTGACAGAAAACATCTAGACAATATTCCAGCAAAGCTCTTCAAAGGTAATTCCAGTCTGTATGTGAATGCCAAACAGTCCAGAAATCTCTCCAGAAGCTATGCAGGACATTCTGATTAAATGCAGCCAAAACAAATGGGCGAGTCTAGTGCCAATGGGAGAAATGGATTGTGATCTTTTAACAAAGATAAAAGAAAATAAAAGTTCAACCTCCAAAATTTGACGGCACTTCATTTTTGTTTGCGTTTTGTTAAGAAGGAAGTTGTGCCGAGTAGCTTAAGAATATTTTTTTGTGCCGTTTTCTTCAGCGGTTCTTGGTGCCGCCACAAATGAGGAGTTGAACAGGGTTTTTTTGTAGTGTTTAGTTCATTTGACCTAGCCCGATGTGAATTTGAACCACACCAGTTGAAAATGTGACAAATATTGCACTTTTGAACTAATTGAACCAAGTCTACTGGACTATAGGAAGACAGAGGGTCTGACCTGAAAAGATTCCAATTAAACTGCTTGTACAAGCAGTTTGAGACAAAGGGTCTTTCAAAGTTGTACTGGGAAAGTATTCCTCCATCTGAGTCCAAGTGTAGCAGGAACTTTGCATATGAATACATTAGAGATTGGGGAATTTCACTAAATGCATTCAGAAGCGTGCAAGCATATTTTTATTGCTTTGATTCTATTTCACTTTGCAAAGTTAAATTACTTACAGTTTCTATTGGCTTTCTAGCTTTTTGTCGAACTGTTCTGTAAAAGCATTTATGAAAACAAAATTAGGAAACAGGAGCAGAGACACATTTATTCACGTGGGTTTTTGGACATTTGTGTTGGGTCTTTTTTTTTTTTTTAATAATTTCCAGAAAGCTTTTCTCCCTTAACTTGATTTCATGGTCTCTGATAAAGAATAAATTAAGACAAATAACTTTCTGACTTTAACAGATGGCCCATTGTCTCCAGAACCCCTTTGTGTCCCAGTTGCATGTTACAGTACAGGCAGATGGCAGGGGACAAAGTTCCATCAAGCAGAAAATGATACAAGGTAATTCACATAGTAGCTACAAACAGATGTTTTGCACTGTTGTCACCAGCAATGACCTCCTCATGCACATTATCATTAGATGCCCGCTTTTCTGACTGTGGTTGCCATCTTGAGTTAGTGATGGCCGAGTGTGCACAGGGCCTTCCTGTCTCCCTGTCATCTCTATGGAGACTTAGGAAGTGTATCTCGCCCACAGCTTGTGCCCACATTTCACATCTACTCAGCTTCATACCACACCATTCCTGTAGGCTGCCACAGAGCACTATTCAGCACATGAAGCCAGGCAGACTTAATAAACATGATCAACCCTCTCATTCCTCTTTATTTAGAAATGTAAAAGTCCTCTGTTGCTCTAAGTACGACAGCGGGGGAAGCTATTTTCCTCAATATGACATTTTAAATTGAGGTGCAAGTGCAGGCCAGCATATTTGTAATTCAAATTTCGGAGGATTGCACAGAACGTTTCTTAACCTGCTAACTGGCATGCTGCAAAAATCAAGTAATGGGAAACTGAGTGGCTTTTTTTTCTCCCCCTCTGCTCTTAGCGTGTCCACTGTTGAAGACTGTTGGAACCAATAAGATCATGGCTTGGTTCTAAATTTAGATACTTTAACAAAGCTTTTAAGTTTAATGAAATGAAAGTGGTGTTTCTAAGTTATCTATTGGACACATACATGGACACATGGCATATGGCAGAGTAGGAAAACTGCACATAAAATGGAAACTTAATGAAAGCAGGAAACATAATAAAGGCTTGTTTAATGCTATCTATTGAGGTGTACTGGTACCAAAACATTTAAAGTGTTTTTACTGGTAATGCACCACCAAACACTGTGCATTCAATTGATTGCTTTGGGAGATTATAATTTTGTATTTTGTCTAAATAAACATCCTTCGGTTCTATGCATAAAGGCTTGGTGGGGTTTTATTTCTCAGTAACAAAGACAGATGTTTTACTCATTGGCATGAATGTTCCCCAATCCTTCCACGTGTTCATGGAGGTGCTGAAGGCTCAAAGTTTCCATGTTAGCCGTGGAACGCTACAAATTTGGACCATCAACAAAGATAGTTGAAAAGAATTTTTTTATTTTCAACTAAAATTATGGAAAAATGGAAAATATCAGGTAAAACACAACATATTTCTCTTTATTGATTACATTTTGCTTTTGTGATAGTTCCATAGGAAATACAACCAAAGACATTCACTCAGTTTGATTTGAAAGCAAGCTTGGACCCAACCATCCAATAAATGAGCTGCGTTACCTTTACTTTGTTTAGAAAAGATGAAAAATTTTTTCCAGACAAAGAATATTCAAAACATTTGAATTACAAATTTTAGGATGTGTTAAAAGCTATCTTTTTTAATAAGATACAATTTGAGACTCTTTTTCTCAATGATTTGCAGATCTTTTCTTCTACCAAAGTCAGACAACATTTTTAGTTGATTTAAAATATTGCGTGTTTAGTTTATTGTTGAGCATGAAAAATAATCACTTTTGCATTCTTAGAAAATGAATACAGTCCAATTCTTTGTGTTCCACAAGTACTTTATTTTGTGCATTCATAGCTGCATTCAAGCATGTTAATGGAAACTTGAGTGGATAGAAAAAGTGAGTTTTGCAGAAAGAAAAAAAAAACAAACAAAAAAAAAAAGTTCCACAGCTGGTATTCATCCCCTGGGTTTTATCAAGAGAAAAGTCAGCACAGCAATCTACCAGGAAAAGCACTTCATGCTTCCCTCTGCTGACAAGCTTTATGGAGATGCTATCATAGCAGGATTTGGATCCTGCTCACAAGGCCAAAAGCACCAATGTCTGGTTTATTATGCCATCACTGTGCTTGATTGGCCAGAAAGCTGGCTAGATATAACACGTGGAAGGATTTATCAGAAACACTTGCCCAACAATTCAAATCCTTAATACTTCAGCAGTATCACAGCATGGTCTCCTTGCAGTTCAGCATTGATGGAGTCAATAATGCAAAATAAGACCTGACGAAGTATTTTGTGCATATACTGTACAGTACATGAACATACTTTGCAATAGTCTGACCAATAAAATGCTTCTTTTATTGGCCCGATGTTATGATCTACATTTCCAATACTCTAATTTTTGGGTTTTCATGAGCCGTCATCAAAATTAACATTTTGATTTTTTTTTTTGTTTCCTTGCACAGTGTGTACATACAATATATTACTGGCACTATCATGTCCTTATTGACTGCATTGATTTGTTCTTTTGATAAAATCAATTGTAATAGGGTACATTTTAAAACCATGAGAAAACACCACAATACACACATTTTAACTTTTCTGATTACTTAACAGTTAGTTGAAAGACGTAGGTAAAAATACCTTTACTTACAAACCTGTGAAAAGCTTTTATCAAAAATGTTTTCTTGATTGAAATTGTTTTGTCAGTTATTTAATTTTACGTACAAAGACATCAAACAGAAGAAGTGAACAAGGCACTTTAGGAGGAATATGACAAATTTTATTTGACGTACCCACCAGAAAAAAACAAACAAACAAACAAGCAAACTATTATTTTGACAGCAGCTATGTGATGAAAGTCAAATGAAGAGAAGATTGATGTACTGATGACACCAGTCATACAATATGTTTATATTCATCATGACATTTAGCTCCGCTCAGTTGGAAAACTTCCTCACTTCTGTTCCCGTCAAGGAATTTTCCCTTATTCCCTTTGGAGAGTTTACCTTGTTTGACATTTAAAGTCAGCCCAGAGCAGAACACCAGGTGGAAAAGGCCTATTGGGGGTGTGAGTGGGTGAACTGTGCAAGGAGGAGGGGAACTTCAGTGCGTGCCATAGCAGTTATGATTATGCAACTGCTTGCAAAATAAATGATATAATACCTGCAAAATATTTGAAATTACAGCTTGTGTGAAATGGAAAAAAAATGATTGTAGAGGACACACTGTAGGATGAAGAAATGACAGTGAAGGACAAGTGCTATATTTTACTGTTACCTCTAAGAGAACAAAACGGGCAAAAGCAACAGGAAAACAAGCTGTTTTTATTCAGCAAAAAACTCATTGAGCCACCATTCGCAGCTGCAAGAGACAGACTGCAACCGAACCCATTATTCAAGGCTGTGACATCTTTTTGTATGCAATTTTTCATTATCACCCCTCACGCTATCGTGTCATCTTTTCCTTGCCAGATCACGTCATCTTATCATCCTGAGCCTCTGTGAGCTGTTTCTGCAGCCCAGCCTTGCTAGTGCAGCTTGAGTGGATACCTCGAACTTTCCTTATTAAAACCAAAACAGAGGTGAGACCGTAGGAAGACAGACCTGTCAGAGCGGCTGGGTTTGTTCATCATCACACTCTCATATTGAGCAAATAAGTGTCACTGGACTTAAAATGAGTAGTTAACAAAGACGTTTTTGTTTGGGGTTTAGGATGTGCTTATGTGTTTCACATCTGCTTTTGCACACTACTTTCTTATTTGTGACCATTATCTTTTACCTGTTTTTCTTAAAATGATTGTTTGGTGAAGCTTTTTTAAAAGACTGGACATGTGGTAACATTTTCTACAGTATTTCCTAACTGGACCTGTCTATCGTGAGTTACAAATTAACCGCAGTTAGTTTTACTAATTGTTGGCATCTGTTTATCAGTTTTTTTTATTAAACTCCACCAGATATCCTGGTGGACTCAATCTACTCTACTGTGGATATTATTTTAATTGATATATTTTATTTACAAATACATTTACATATGTGTGTGGTATATGAGACGTGCAAAAAAAAACAGAAAACTGACAGAGATTCCCCTTGAAACTGTATCTTATCGCCAAGGCAACCATTGCTGATGTAATTTGATGCATTCTGATGTATCCTCCTGTCTCCTGTTCACCTCTGTTCATTTTCTATGGCAGTTGGTCATTTTTGCTTAACTCCTTTTGCTTAGGTTTTCATCCAGCTTTTACCTACGTTCTGCAATCTCCTGATTAATTTCACCTGGTTCAGTAATGATGAGCCAGTCGGTTGCATTTCGTCCTTGTCAGATCCTTCTGTTTCCATTCAATTTTTCCTACCATGACTGTTGCCTGACCTCCTGTTCCCATTGACTTTCTGTTATCATATTGCATCATCATCCGTAAATGTTAGATTTTTCATTAGTCTTAGGTTTTCTTGCTTGCTCTTGAATCCTACTCAAAAAATGACATCGTAATTATTATTGATACTGCTGCACACCTACAGTTTTCCTTATTGGGAATGCGGCCAATCGGGAACAAGGAAAATAAATGCTGCTTCTGGATTGTGCCTAGATATTTCAACTTCTCAAGCATCTGAATATTTAGAATATTTTAGATATGCTCATTCTAGAAATGTTCAAAATGTATGTATTACAAAAAAAAAAAAAAATCTGCAAATAGGTGAAACCTCAAACACTGAGCTGCAAAAAGAACGAGAGTACACTCTACATAAATACAAAAAAATACTCCTGGGGTTAAACCAACAGGTACAGCATGCATCTTAGACATCAGTGAGAAGGCTTACAAATTAAGAAAACAACACTACACCAAAATCACACCAACAGCTATGTTTAGCTTTCCACTTGCTCCACGGCTCTGTCTGCTGTCTATAGCTGTCCTAACACTGTCTGAAACCGCCTGCAGCAGAAACCACAACAATCCTCAAGACTTTTCTTTTCTTTTCCAGCTGTTTTCCTTCTCCTGTCTCTTTTGTGTGTGTGTGTGTGTGTGTGTGTGTGGGCACCCACACATGTGCATACATATGTGTACCAGACAGGAGCATGGTCATTATCCGTGGGGAAGTTGTGCGATAGCAGTGAAGCATGATGAGTGGGAGGTGTATGATGCTGGCGTGCCACATCCATTCTTCTGGCTTTCCAGATGACTTTGGCCCCGAAGCCAAAGTCTCAATACTGGACATCTCAGAGTCATGGGGCAGAGGGTCACAGTGAGATGAGATCTCTACTTCTTCACTGAGGCAAATGACCCTCCTCCCTTTCCCCACACACACACACACACACCCCGACACGCACACACAAAATTTAACATCTTTCCCTTTAATGCAGATGGAAGCAGATGCAAACCTCTAAGACGAATGTCGAGAATGTCCCTTTCCACACCCGTATGTGTGCAATGAAATCTTTTGAATCAATGAATTTCATAAAGTATAGTTCAGCAGTCTCTGATACAGGTAAGCATTATGATGTCACAGTATGACTTTGTATACACAAGCACAAAACTTACCAGTACTGACCTGCTTAAAATGTTTAAAACTTAATTTCAAGTACATGCACATTTTATTTGACATGATTTCCTATTACTGAGGCCATCAAATGAAAAATGCAACGGGCACGCCATCAGTCAAGGCTCAAATATTGTCGAACACCAACAGGAAAACATATTCTAAAAATTAATGTTTGCTACTAAGTTATCCAGAAGTCTAAAAGGCTCAAGCTGCCTAACTGTTGATGGGGAGGAAAATGTCTCCCGTCTTATTCAAGAGAAACGCTGAATCAGTTTAGGTTATTGAAAAATGGATATTTGTTTTTAAGAATTTTCTTAAGACTATATTTATGAGATATATTATTATATATTCAAACAAGAAAAAAATTTTATTCCATCAAAAAAACAAAAAAAAAACAATATATTTAGATTGCATGTAAATTAAACCAGTGAAATACTGACTGTCCCATTAGGAATTAGCAGTGAACGTATGCCATAGTTTTAGGATCAAATTTAAAAAAAAAAAAAAAAAATACAATTCTCAAAGGCAAGTGGAGAAGAATGTTTTGTTGTTAAAATTTCAGAGAAAAAAAGATTTCTAAGTCATGAATAATTAAGAACAAGAGCAAAGGTACAATAGATCTGATTTTGTACACCTTTTTTGTATTTGCCCTTCAGACCACCATTTTGTTTCTCTTTGTAAAAATAAAATCTCCTTTTTAAAATACATGAAAGAAACGTAGATATGTAACTGCAAGCTAGTTCTTTTTTTTATTCTTTTTTTTATATGTTTTATGTTCCAGCTGAAACCAATTCAGTTTTTACTTTTATTACACAAAACCCATTTTTGTGTTTGGAATGAAATAAGTTTAGCACTGTAACATTTATCCATCCATTTTTCAGGTCAGGTCAGACGGGTAGAATTTCTCATCAGGCAACAGACGAAGTATGAGGTACAACTTGAAAATTACTTTTTAAATCACCTAAACCAGAACTGAAAGTCTTTGATCTTTTCAGTACCCAAGCTTATTCTCTGGGGATGTTGTTGAGAAAAGGAATTATATTTTTGGGAGGTGGTATTATTATAAAAGAGTCACATCAAAGACAGTAAATTACAAGGAGCAGAATACAAAGAAAACCATTTTGTTTGTGTGCATTCTCTGGGTTTTGAAGGAAGTCGCTGTTTTGACAAATGATTGTGATTTTCAAGGTGCTCATTGTATGAAATTCAGCCAGTGATTGATTCCCACTTGTAGAGGGGGGATGACAGTTGGAAGATTATCGGTTTGCTTGCTCCTTCCCTTCCCATCTCCTCAGGTAATTTTCATGTTGTAAATTGAGTTATTGATTCAGGCCCCACTCTGTTTGTCCTCACCCCAGTTCATCATCTTTGGAAAAAAGCAGGACCAGAAACCTCAGTGAGTGTGACATCGCATAGGGGAGTATGATCAATGGCTGAAATATGGCATGATGTTTTTAAAATGACATGTATTTGATATTTGGGCTTTGATTTGAATTTCACTCTCGTCTATTGATTTGTCTATTGACTAAAAATAGCTTTCCCTAAAAATATTTTCATTCGCATGTTAATTATTTGTGTACAAATGCAAATGTATAAATAGCAATTTGTCACTTTCTCATATTAAAGTTGCAAAATGTGAATACATATTACCAGTGCCAAGCTACTTTTGAAACTGATACAATGTATTTTTTAAATAAAATTCTGGCGTTTGGATCAATTAGATCCAATATTGGTACTAGGCATGATTTTTCTTTAACTGAATGGTCTTATATGATTTTATAATATGAAGCAATTTGACCAGCCTTGTTGCTGAAATGTGCTACACAAACAAACTTGATTGATTCACATGCACTGTAAAACATTGTCTTTAGATGTTGTGAAGTTGACATATTGTAACACCAAATTTATTACCAATCAACAGCATAGTAGGCACATGTCCTCTATCCTGAAAGCTTTGTCTGATTACTCAACATCCTTATCTGCTATTCTTTGCTGCTGCTTGTTCTTTATTATTCCCCATGTCCTTCCTCTCTTTACCCTCATGATTTCAGCTATCATTAATTCTCTTTTGTCACACAATACTCATTACAATTTGTCTTATCAGCTGCGTGTCCTTTGGGTCCAAGTGCCCTTTTTGAATAAACAATGCACCCTGGAAACACTTCGAGAATACTAGCTTCAAACGATTTGAAGCTCGATGTGTTTTATTTGAATGTATTTGGGTAAACAGAACTATGTAATTTTACAAATATGCAATAAGGTGAAATTAGAAAGAACCTTTGAATTTTTACATATAAAAGCATTATGATTTGTGGACGCATTTCTTCATCAGATTTCTTCTTCTGGATGGAGCTTAATGCAAGGCAATCCTGATAAAAATCATTAAATGTTGCAACAGTCTTGAGACTGGAACAAAAATTTACTTTCTGGAAAGAAAAAAACAATGTCTGATGTGTTCTTCCTTTGCCAACAAGCCATTATTTTAAATAATATATTTATGTGTTAGAATGTCCAAGTCATAGTCCTGACTTGCTTCTCAGAAAAACTAAAAGCCATATTTTGATCTATCACCTAAAATCCTAATAAATATATTGAATACTTCAGCAAGGCACTATGGATCCACACATGTTAATAAAAAACCAAAAACAGACAAAAACAAACATTCATTTATTTGTTTAAATAAACACGAGTTTTGTAAAAAAATCTTTACTCCACATTTCTGGAAGTTATTTCTGTGAGTGCAACTGCTTGTTTATCCTTCCTGAGATCACAAGCAATGTTTAAAATTAATGTTACAGTTTAATGCTTTGCAGCGGGGTTAGCCCAGAGCTAATTTTCATCTACAGTCCCCTGGGTGATCATCAAAACTTCAACTCTCTGACACAACAACAAAGCAAATTAGACAAGCAAGATAAACCACATAACATGAATTACACACAGATATGCACAGCTCAGAAGTATGCTGACACACACCTTATTATACCACAGTTTCCTCTGGCAGTATGACACTAAAAATAAAGGCAGGGAAGAAAAGTTCATCTCAGGTCAGCCTTCTGCTTAAAGATGTTTCTGAAATCTGTTAAATGAAAATCTAAATTATGTCCAAACGCCACTGAACGGTACTAGTCTGGGTGTGACTGTGGCCAAGTGGCCATCCAGCAGACTGTAATGTCATGCTCTAGCAAAGCAGCTGCTGTCAGATCAGTCAGCAGTGGACAACAGCACTAGTGAGAATATTTGTTAAAATCAGTGCTGTCTGCAAGAGTTTGTGACGCTCCCTCGCAATGAATATATCCAGATGCCCGTTTCAAAATGGCTTTGAACTGCGTTTTTATTCTGAGACAAATTAAACATCACACTGATTTAGGCTTCTAAAGCAAAGAGATGCTAAGTGGAAGAAGGGTAACTTTGTAATTACTGAGAAGTTTTTCATCCATTGATCTCTTCAGGGAGTAAAATTAGCACCGACTGTTGTCTGTTTGCGCGTTCTGTTGCTATTTGAAAACACGACAGCTTAGTCTGTGAAGACTCCGGCATTAATGTTGGTGTTAAATTTATGCCCAGTTGTTTAAATCTATTTAAAGTAAGCTTGTATTTCAGCTCAGTCTTGCTCTATTGGATTTACTCACTAAATGTGCCATCTTGCATCAGCTACAAATCCACAGTTGCGCAGCACAACAACCTTTCAAGAAATGAGATTTGTAGTGGGACATTTTTTTTTTATTATCATTGCTGTATTTTTCATTAATGCAAAGCCATGTGTTGTAGGCTTTCCACAGAGGTCACGGACTGTTCTTTATGACTGCCGCTGCACTGAGGAAAATGTCTGCTTTCCAACACAGTAAAGAAACCAAGAACACTGTATTTGATGCAACATTAAAGGACATATATAATAATATTTTAGATAAAGAAAACTTTTAAAGATTGTAAGCATCAAACAGAGAACAACCACAACCAGCTTTTCTGTTGTTTGATACAAATACATCATTTTAAAATATAGTTTTCAGTAACTCAAAAGTTTTTTGAATCCATCCATTTTCTGTTCACCCTTGTCCCTTAATGGGGTCGGGAGGGTTGCTGGTGCCTATCTCCAGCTACGTTCC
>CAEGAE010044490.1:0-20778 GCA_903067095.1 Girardinus metallicus
AAGGTTGGCACACACCGTTGCTGGAATGTTGGCCCATTCCTCCAAGCAGATCTCCTCTAAAGCAGTGATGTTCTGGTCCTGGCGGCGGCAACACGGACTTTCAATTCCCTCCAAAGGTTTTCAATGGGTTGAGTTCTGGAGACTGGCTAGACCTCTGTCATTGCCAACAAAGGATATACCACAAAGTATTGAGATGAACTTTTGTTATTGACCAAATACTTATTTTCCACCCTTATTTGCAAATAAATTCTTTAAAAATCAGACAATATGATTTTCTGAATTTCTTTTCTCGTTTTGTCTCTCATAGTTGATGTCTACCTATGATGTCAATTACAGGCCTCTCTCATCTTTTTAAGAGGGAGAACTTGCACAATTGGTGACTGACTAAATACTTTTTCCCCACTGTATATGGTGTAGCATATTCATACTGTCAGCCCAGTTGAACCACACTATTCCACACAGGACAAAGTCAAAAGGGGGCAATAGTGTGGTGGTTTGTATATTCTCTGGTTAAATAAGAAATTAAGTAATTTCTTACCAGGATCACATCAAACATGATAATGTGGTAGTTATAGAATAAGAAATGTAAAAGATTCTGTTTAAATTCAATAACATAAAGAAGTATCAGTCAGAATGAATGTGGTTTAATTCACTTGGTCCTACATTAGGAAAGTACAGATTCTGTTAATATAGTATGGTCGGATTTTAAAGTGCCTTCATGTTGCCTGTTGCTTAATTTAGATTTTGTGCAGTTCATAAATGCAGAAACCTGATTTTTCACAAGCAGAATTGCTGTCGGTATGCTAAAAACACAGAGCAGACCCACATGTATCCTTCTGCAGAAGTGTCAGCTTGTAGCACTTCACGGCTTTTGACAGAGAAATTGTAAAACTCGCAGAGCTTGGTGATGCAAAGCGTCGGTCAGCCTCTGATTCACCCTCTTAACTCCTCTTGACCAGTTCTGATGTAAACACTGTGGCAGATGAGCTCTTGCTTGACCAACACAATATGTGGTCTGCCTGCCTTTTGCAGTGATGCAACTCGGGGCTCCTTGTAAGTTTTCAGCCGCTTCTTTGGATTTCCAGCAAGTTACATCACTCTGAGCGACTGCTGTGATTGGCAATGTGAGCATTTCATTACCGTCACGCTTCAATTATTGGTGAGAGATTTAAAAGATATATGGCAGTCAAGAGAAAAGCCTACTGGAAGACTCAGACATTTGCACAGCTCCGTAGAGGTTTTGAGGCAGAAAAAAAAATTCATTACTACAAAGTTTTAATGATTGCGAACAGACGGACAGGGAACATAGTTGATATTGATCTGCTGAGGCTAAGAATAATGCTCAAAGGCACCAGGCTTCAGGGAGCGGGCTGGCTGGGTTTCATTAAGTGTAAACATTTTCAAGGCAGAAGTAGCCTGAAATGAGAAAATTCTGAGCTGTGAGAGATGAAGGTGAGATAGAAAGTCAAAGGCGAAAAAAGCAAACAATTCATGATCTGTTCTTTTATTCCTCGAGCCATCTCTTTGGACTTCGCAACCAGCTCTGAATAGATGATAGAGCCTTTCAGTTACAGTATCTGGTTCTGTCACCGACAAGACATTATGGGCACTAGCCCCCGGTGGACAAAGATGAAGCAACAACAACTACTTTAGCTCTGGTTCCAGCAACAACATCTACATAAACAGCCTATGTGGGCTTTTAATAAGTCTTCCTGCTTTTGTTTTGTTGTGTTTCAATCTGTTTGGCAGATTGGCAGGCCGCTACCTGCTGACACACATTGCTGTGATGATAATAGCATTTGACTTTGTTGGTGGGCTTTGTGATGGGCAAAGCGTGAACTGCTTCATCTTTGTTTATCTTTTTTTTTTTTTTTTGCCTAATTGCAGAGTACAGTGGCTTGCAGAATGCCTATTAGTCCCGTGCTGAGTTGAGAGACAAGCCAGCACAGAAAACGAGAGAAAAAAAAAAAAAATCCAAACACATTTTTATGTAGACAAACACTAATCCATTCCTATTGAGAGTTTGCATGTATAAACATTCTTGTGATTATCCACATGCTCACTTGGGCTGCATAGGGAAAGAAGGGAAAGATAAAATGGACGAGTCTTTTGTGTTTAAACCCACACGCCGAAAACAAAGAAGTACACGTGAGAGTATATCGCTCATGAGTGTTTGTGTGTGTCCTTGGATTACTGCCTGTTGGTGTTTAAACACTGTTGGAAAAGACGAATGGGATGAAGAGAGAAAAGAAGGTGAGGTAAGCAGAGATAGGGGAAAAGCAGTAACAACAACGGCAGAGGGAGGAGGTCAGGGTGAAAAGGACTCCCCGTATCTCCAGACTCCCCATCCACTGCTCAGAGGCAGTGACACAGCAGCAGCTTCCCCTGCCTTTCACGGCTCAGTCTCAGTGATTTGGAGCTGAATTTATCCCCCCAGCAACAAATACTAGCAGTCACTTTGGACTTATCAGTCCTGCAGTCGTGACTTCAACCTGGCAGAGGCTGTTTGCCCTTTCCCCTTGTCGGGATTGATCTGTATCAGTGGTGATGAACACAATAGTTCCACCTTCTGGGCTGAAGCTTACAACCCGGTGGTAATAATGTTCAACAGAAGGGGTCAGGTGGCCCCCATACATGGGGGTCAGCACCTACCATGGTCATTGCTTCCCTGTACCCTCACCAGGGCAGTGTATTTTGAGGGCTGGCAAAGGCCTACAGGTGACAAAAGAGAGGGGAATCCGCAGGAGAATGAGACACGGACAGTTGGCTGATGTTCTCTGCGTGTTTGTGTGCCGTAATTAAATCATGGGAGTTTCTGTGGAGCACATGGCGCTTAGAGGAAGCACGGGTGCTGACTTAATTACAAGAAAACAGAGGAAACTGTGATTACACACAATCACACCTGCACAGCGCCACCAGTTCTTACACAGGGTTGTACAGACACGGTTTACTACAGGAACAGCTTTAACTTAGTCTAATAATCAAGCTCAGAGTTTTTACTGCAAACAGTGTCCCATCAAAGTCTAGTGTTTATTTGCTTTGAGACAGGAATGTAAAATTAGCAGTCATGCCAAGGTGAATGTACCATCAAAAGTACCATGAATGCATTATTTTTGTTTTTCCAAGTTATCCATCCATAGTCTGTTTTTGCTTATGCTTCCAAGATCTTGGGGTTTCTGATATTGGGATCAGAAACCCCAAGATCTTCTGTGGTTACTTGGTGAGAGGCAAGGTTCTCCCTGATAGGGTGACGCAGAGACATACAGGACAATCAATCATGCGCACACAATTTGGAGAGACCAATTAAAGCAGGGGTGTTCAAGTCCAGTCCTTGAAATTAACCATCCTGTAACCATGAGTTACCTCCCTTCTTCAACACAAGACTCTTCAACCCCAATAAAGACTATCATAAATGACCTTTTTAATCGTTTAGCAAAAATATAAGCATTATTTGTCCGGAATCGTCTCTCACTGCTTCAGAAAATCAGCATGAACATATTCTAATCTCTTTATTTTTTTTTTTTAAGTATACTTGCATATTTATATTTTTAATAGTGTAAAAAATCAATTTTCAAAACATTACGAAGCGGACTATCTATTTTTATGGTCACTTAAATGATTTCATTTAAAGATTGAAAGTCAATTATCCAACATCCATGCAGTAATTTACAAATTTGCATTTCTTACCCACAAAAATTAGAACCGCACTAGATGGATTTGATGGGAAAATGTTTATTTTGGTTGCTGATTCTGACTTGGGGTTTACAGCTCTTTCGATTTGAAATATGATGCAAGGCTCCTTAATGACTTACCCTTTCAAAAATAAGGCATTAATTATTCTAATTTATTTTTTCCTCATTCTTAATGCATTAGATCATCGGCAATGTAGCTATAATATGCATTACATTGACTATAAAGCAAAGACACCCTAAAACATTTTGTGCCAAGAAGGAAAAGACAAAGAGGACTGGAGGATACTCTCAGCACAATTAAGCCATGTATCTTCCAGCTGGGTGAAATTACCACATGTTGTTGAACAAAAAGCCATTCAGCATCGCAGTGGGTAAGAAGCATGTAGGAGTACAGACAGACAAAAGGTGAGCTTAATTGTTTGAATACACACACAGCTGCGGAGTTGCCGTTTCAGACAACGACACAAACCCGCGACACACTCGGGGTCACCGTAAGATAGACACACTCAGATTGTGTACCGCGAGCTGCGCCTGGCTGCTTGTCAGATCAGCTAGTTTTCTAAATGATCTCATACTCTCTTGCTGCTTAACTGGGATGACAGCATACAGATGAGGCTGCCAGAGGGCCAAGTCTGGTTTGCCAGCCTGGAACCAGGAAATAAACAGAACTGTCACTCACATGCCAGTAGCACACCAGAACAACATCCCAACACTTATTCACATCTTTATATTTGTGTAAACCTTTAAATTAGACATTTGTAAACCTGTGATTATAAGCATGCGGGATTTATCATGAGATTTTCAGATGTGGTTGCCAGTTAACTGGAAGGTGAACCTTTCGCCATCTAAAGTTTTTTTTTGCGTCCTTCCTTGCTCTTGCAGTGTTCTCCATCCCCTTGTCCATGATCTCTGAGCAACTTTCCCCATCCAGCTACAGAAAAACATTTCCACACAAAGATGCTCCCAACACGGTTTCACAGAGGAGGTGGTGTTTTTTTAGATTGATGTGCAGGTTTTGATACATGCCAATCTCTGCGTTTTGCATGAAGGCAGAAAGGTAAACACTAATCTCACCTGAGACAAACGTTTCCTGTGTACTTTAAATGCCCTCTGATAAACACCAACTTTGACTTTTTCAGGTTTTCTTTCAATTTACCTCTCTTCCAAAAAGCCTAGATTTTTAAAGTGAATGAGTAATAGTTGTCCTGTTGAGAGAGTCAACCACCTTAAGTGTAGATCAATGCAGCTACTCCATAGTAACCATTGGCCTCTTGACTTTTTTCTCTGATCAATGCTATCCTTGCCAGGTCTGTCAATTGTACCATATTCGCCACATTTTCAGATCATGGATTGAACCTTGCTTTTGCTTTGAGAAGTACTTGAAGTATTTGGTATTTTTACCTCTTCGCACTGCTTCAAGCCGCTCCTCAACTTTATTTTTGACCTATCTTATATTTGTTGGTCTTGATGCTGTTTGTTCCCTGTGTTTGCTAACAAACCTTTTGAAGGCATGTTGGAGAAATTAGCTGACTTATGAAGGCAATTTGACGCACTGAATGTTATTTTGGTGTATTAAAATAGTCATTTTAACAGCCATTTTGTATTTTTATTGGTTAAAAAATATAACATTGCTTATTTATACTTTACAAATAAGCAATGTAGTCTAATTTTCTACCACATCCAGTCTGTTATTTACTTTTAAATGATAACCTCTTACAACAACCTGCAAAAGTTCACTGAAGAGTTAGCTTGTCCAGTGTGTTTCTTTACGTAAACACTCCTCCTGATTTTCCATTGTTAGCTTCCCAGAACCAAAAGGCTTTTAATTGACAAAAAGTAAAAGCCACCAACAACTTCTCGGAAAAATGAATTCGATGTTTTTCTTTGGAGAAAACAAACTGAAGGAGCTTTAAGCCTTGAGGGAAATTCAATACAAATAAATAACCTCATCAACCTATTAAACCATTGTGATATGCAACTTCATTAGTAAGTGTAAGTGGTCCAAATGTTTAGATTTTTAAAAATTATATTCCTTTATCTTCATTATTTAGCCAGGGCATATGGAATACTTGATCAGCTGACACCTGACACACTGAAGCACTCCACACATGGATAGTTAGTGAAGAGGGTGCTTCACACTTTCTATGTAAAAAGGAGTAATGAGAGCATGTGAAGGCACAGGATTCAGTTGAGTAGTAAAGCAGCAGGGCTTGCAGCAAAGATCGTGTAGATCACTGACAGCTTATGTATGGTGCCACGATTGAAGGCATGCATAAGCCATATTCTGCAGTCGGGTAAAATGCCATCCGGGCAAAGTGGTAGAATTAAATTGTGAACAAACTTTCATAAAAAGGTTTAATTTTTTTCAGATTTGTTTCAGCTGGAAAGTGCCATATAAAATAAATTATCTAGAATTGGCAAAAAAGCATATATTTATTTGTGCTGTCAATCAATTAAAAAATTGAATCTGATTAATTATTGTCTAGCACTGCGATTAATCACTGTACTTAACTTTTGTACGCTTGAAATGTAAAAATTCACATTTTCAAAGAAATGTTTAAGAAAACTAGTACAAACCCACACATTTGAGTTTTTCAGGTTTCCACATTCAGGAAGGTTTTAAAGAAGTCATTTTGTTTCAAACGTGCTAACTATAAACTGGTTGTGCTTCAATAGAGGGGTAATATAAGTTATCTGTTGATGGATCAGTGTTGGTAGCACTGTTGCCTTGCAGTAGGAAGGTCCTCTGTTCCTCCCACATTTCAAAAGCATGACTTTAAAAATCTGAGAGAGGTGGACTGGGAGAAACCTGTCCTCCACAGCCCACTAACAAACAAACTGGGCATTACGTCACATTAGTGCCGAGCACTTTAATTTTCTTTTACATTTTTGCTATTCATCATTGCTGTTATTTAATTAAACGGTAATAACTGTACATGTTAACACCCTCGCATGCCAACTTTGTTTTATCTAGCCTAGCGCATCAGTCATAAAAGCTAACATTGCCTTTCTAATTACCCAGAACATTCTTTTCAGAAAATATTTAAATATCCCTGTTGTCCCTGGAACCGTTGTCCTTTGTGATGTTTTTCAAAACACCAACAGGTAAAGAGCACATGGTCTTACATATAATTATGTGATCCACCATGTTGTAACATCCCGCGTTCCCGTCATAGCAGCAATCACCTCCCATGACCAGACATTAAGAGTCCCATCTATCATGCCACCGTCACCGTATCTCTGCCTGCCTGTAATGTTTCTGTACTTCAATGACTGGTCACTCATAATTTCCTAAATGTTTGCCAGTTAAAACTCCTGAATTCAAACCTGTAGTAAGTGCAAAATGCATGCCGACAGAGACCCGGCTATGTTAATATTATTATTTAGTTCCTGAAATCCATGGAGTGCCAAAGACAAATTATTCATTTTCATCTTTAATTTTAATAATATGTTTCACAATCATTAATTAGAGTCTTTCGGGTACTTATTAAATTGGATTAAAAAAACAGGCTGGCTTCTATGCTACTGAACAATTTTATAACAGAACTTAGCAGAGCGTTTATAATGTGTTTCTATGGACACATCTAGATGACGTGTAAAGCCGCTGAGAGAAAATGCTCATGTTTATAAGTACTATTATCATTTCTGGGCATATAGATGGTTATAAGTTGGAACTATACAGACAGCTGTCAGCTAGAGCTGCATCTGTATAGCAGTGCTAATATCCCACCCGAATAAAATGACAGATGCTGAGTGTTTGGTTCTATAACACTGGCATGTGGAACTGCTAACTGCTTAGTCATTCAGGGTTTCCTGAACCAGAAGCTGTAAAGTCCTCAGCTGACACCTAAAAGACACGGATAGTCCTCTCAGCTTCATCCTAAACGCACAAACATCCACTGTCACACTACAAAACTCTGATATACACAGGTTATGCTTGCATGCGCGCATCAAAGCTCAGAACACCACGAGCTATCGCACCCTCTGTCAGACAGATGCTCAATTCTATTCCCTCTCACACTTTCAGGTAAATGACAAGGAAATATTCTCCTGCACAGGATACACAAATGCACAATTATGCACACTCTGACCATCTGGTTGGGTGTGCTTACTTTGCATTGATAAAAGAAGCGCGTGAATATAACAAAAACCCTAACATCAGCTTGCCGTGCTGCTAATTTTTGTGCCTACATGCCAGAAGCAGGCGCTCTGCTGTGAATTACTCTTTATGCATGGGAGCGAATAAGTGCACAAATGCATTTGTATCAGCTGCACACACTCGCTGACAGATTAATGTGGATCCGTGCTATGCTGACAGTCCAGGCATTTAAGCAGGCAGGGTTGTGCTTGGTGTAAGCCGTTTCCTGCGAGAGCTTTGAGAAATGTGAAAGGAGCCCCACGCTCTCCGTCCCCACTTCCCCTCCAAGGAGAAGAAGTCATAGAGAACACCGCATGAAAATATAAAAACAGGTTGTACAATCTGACTTATAAAATCATTACAAAGGAAAACGTCCCTGTGGGATAATGTGGGATATTAATGTTTATGGACACTTAAATCCTCCAGAGCCTCCAGCTACAGTACATTACTTTGCTCTGTTCATTTTTGCACGGGGCCCAGCTTTTGCCAGCATGCCTTTTGAGAGCATAAACATGGCTGCAGAGCTACAATAAGGTGCATGAATTAGATATGAGGTTGATATAGAGATGTAACAGATCTGTTGGCTTTAGCACCGCTATGCTGCTCCAAAACTGTGCAGCAATATAGATACCAAAAGGCAAAATGTAGGTAAAAAAAAACTTGGGATTTAACACAAAAAGGTGGACTAGATAAGTGGATATGTCTGTTCTGTCTTGCATAAACACATCATCAGACAGAAAATGTATGTTTGATTCCCTGGCTGAGCAGTGAACTGCACGCATTCAGGCATGCATGTGCAAAGGACAAGACTCTCCACAAGCCACTCCACTTGAGCTGATTGATTTCACATCACTTCTGTATCCCCGATAACTGCATGCCTGAAGGGCTGCAATGGCGCCAATATTTCACTGCTACATGCGTGCACAACTGCACTATGTTTGCAGCACGTTTTTTAGTGTGGGTCCTGCCACGGAGTGAGTGGGTGCGTGTGTTTGTGGCTGGTGTGGGTGAGTTCATGGGAGGATGTACTATCGTAGGTGTGTGTGTTGTGAGAAGCACCAGCAGCTGGAAACTGTACACGCAGTGACATTTTTGATGACGACATGCCACACATGTCTGCTTGTATCCAAGACAAGATGGAACCTCTGCTGCTACTGCGCCTATTGTTTTTCTTTTCCTTGTCAACAGTCTGAAGTAGGTTTTCTGAGCTAGTAGGAAGACAATAAGGTGTCTTTCTAAGATAAAAATACTAAGCATTTCTTTTCCTTTTTTTTCCACATTTTGTCACGTTGCAAACAAACTTCACTTGTAATGATTTTTTTGTGTGACAAAAACAATAATTCTGAAATGGAAGGAAAAAAAAAATGCTAAATGGTTCTCAAATGTTTTTCATGAATACAAGCATCAAAAGTCTGGTGGGAACTTGTGAGTGAACCGAAACAAAATTACACACCAAACTATGAGCAATTCACAGAGCACGGTACAGTCCAAAAAGCAAAAATGCGCATTACCATGAACAAACCATCTCCAATGTGCTGGTGGCACTTTGGAGATGGTTTCACTTTTTTTTCCAGTGAAACAACAATGCTGGTCAGAGTTTTTGAAGATGGATGAAGTTAATTTCAGAACAGTGCAGGAGGAAAACTTGTGAGAGTGCAAAAAACTTGGCAATAAGGAGGAGCTAAATGTCCAGCTAGCCTCTCAACTGAATTATTTAGACAAAAGATATTCCCATGAAAGAATAGTCAAGTCAAAACCCGGCATTTTGAATTAATTATTTAGAAATGTTAATATCACAAGCTTTTTTGAGTGTTTTTTTTTTTTACTCTTTTCTCCTAAAAGTAGAATCAAATCACATTTTCTGATGCTGCACGTAAACAGAAGAATGTCTCATCTGTAATTTCCAGGGCAATTTTATGCTCCACAAATATTAGGCTCTGTAGCTGTCATAGACCTCTGCAGCTACTTTTCCAATCGTTATTCTTTCCATTTGTATTCCTTCTTTGTATACAGAAGGCTGTCAGCAAAAGATTTCAAACACACAGATAATTTAAATAGGTTTTATTCTGAAATGTCAAAGGTGATAAAGCGTTTGTTTCATCTGAGATGCAGCGCGCCTTGTTGGCCACAAAATGTCCTGTCTTATCGGCGGGTTCTCTATGCAAGGCACGGATGAAAAGCTTGATTAACACTTGAAAACCCAGGGAATTTTCTGGCTCTTCAGGGAAAGCAAACAAACCCTTAATTGAATGTTCGAATACGGCTTCCATGCCTGATTTTGTAAACCACTGGTTAGTGTAGAAATGTGTCAAGGAGAGCTTTTTCAAGAGAGCCAAACTAATTATGCCTGTTTACTTATAGGTCTTACTCTGTTTAATATCCAAGCTTTCAGCTTTAACTTTATTTTTTGGAGCTCTGTGTTTTTTGAGAAGAGGCTGGGTGATGATTAGAGCGAACGAGGAGAGCAGTACCGCAGTGCCAATTCTTTTATTTTTTTACTTTTAATGAAACTGCTGTGCTGACATTAGCATAGATCATGCAGCAATCCATAATACATAGCTCATTAATGAGGTTGGTATTTTTGATCCATAATTAAGGAGTATGTTTTTTACGTACTGCGCCTTTCAAAAGTACTCATCCCATAATCCGTTTCACATTTTGTTGTCTTAAACTTCAATATAGTTTGCTGTGACTTTATGTGAAACTATAAATGCTGACATTTTAAAGTATACATGCTTCACCTGAGTGACTAGGATGTCAAAAGGCTTTTTTAATCGAATTTTAATACCATTTTTCAGTAGCAGTGATTAGGACATAAAATGTTGAAAAGATACACCTGGTGTATTTGAGTTAAAAGACAGATTAAGACCTACCGTACTTCAATTTAATCAAATTCCCTCCATAATATGCAGCCTGTCCACATTTGATGTAATTTGTTTTGGAAAAGTTATCCATGAATGAACATTGAAAAACACAAAATAGGGAACTGAAGTATTGTTTTTTTTTTAAGTAACATAAAAATGAGCATTCTTCAATTTGAGAGTATATTCAATCTGACAATTTAATCTGTTTTTCCTGAAAACAAACCTGGTTGTTTTTCACAAGCTGCGTACAGCAAGTTAGTTTTTGTAAATAAATATGAGTTCATGTCCAATTTAAAAGCCTTTTTTTTTAACAAAGTATGGAAAATCTTTACAGCAGCATTTCTTTGTGTTTATCAGTGCAGAATCTATACATATAAGTGCATTGCTGAAGGACCAAAATAGTACTCTTACTAGGAACTAAATGTGTCACCTTGAGTTCAATTTCCAAAATAAAAGCAACATATTCACAATGATACATACAAAATGCTACATTATGCATTTTTATTTTTCAGATTTCATGTGTTCCAGTTAAGAACACCTAAAGGGGGGGAAGACAGAACCATTGTCTTGTAGGTTCTGGTTGCTTATTGTCCTTGTTCTGTTGGAAGTTGAACCTCCACTTCAGTCTCAAGCCTTCTGCAGATGCCAATCGGCTTTCCTTCGAGACTGCCCCGCGTTCAACCACGGACATCTTCAGAATAACTCTGAGAATCTCCCCTGTCACTACTGGAGAACACCACCACCACATGATGCTGCAAAAAAAAAACCTGTTGCATCAGGGGATGATGTGGTGAGAGTGATGTGCAGTGTTAGTTTTGCTTTTAGGTCAAAAAGTTCAATTTGTCCCTCATTTAACCAAAGCACATGTTTGCTGTGTCCTCTACATAGCTTTTGTTAAGCTGGTTTCTCCTACAATTCATCAAATCTTCCATAAAGACCAGATCTGATACATACACAACCCCATTATACACAGATAGAATCTATTATAAATGGTTTACTTGCACTGGATTTAGGGGTAATGGAATATAGGAGGCTACAAACATTTTCACTTCACACTTTTCAGACTTTTATGCGTAAAGCTGATGGAAAACTTGGAGCATTTTTCTTCCACTTCACAATTATGCCCTGGTTTGTGTTGGTCTATCACATAAAATCCCCAGTAACAACGTTGATGTTTGTGTTTGTGACAAAATGTGACAACCAGTGTTATGAATGCTTATGCAGGGCTTTGCAATTTGCATGCAAAGGCTGCAGTTCTCCCGTACCTGGTCCATGTTATCGTTCGGCGTGGTGGCTATCGATTCACCATGCCATTTGGCTATTGACTGGAGTAGATCCCATTATGTCAGTGATATTGTAGCCCTCTGGAGCACAGTAAGTTTAAATGGGGGAACCAGCCAGTGAGAACTGATGGGATGAGCTGAATCAGATGCAAACATCAGCACAGTAACATGTAGCTTAGGATAGCAAGCCATAGTCCAGGAACAAGCACTCTCATTTCTCTCGCTTCTAACTGTGCCGAAGGGAGCTGTAGAACCACAGAGAGTAATGACACTGACTTTCAGAAATGCAGATGGTTTTTTTTCTTTTTTATTAGTGCGGCTCACCGTGTCCTAATATTCCCTGTGACAGTCAGCGCCTACCACACTGCCTTTTGTTGATCACTCAAATTGACCAACTCACTATGCAGCGGGGTGTGGAGAGGAGGGGAGGATTTTCACTGGCCTGGGATGATTGGGAAATCCGGGGAAAGGAGGGTGGCTGAGTGGGCGTCCACCACCACTGCCTACTCTCTTTCTGTTCAAACCCGCCTGCCATGTATTTATAGCAATATTGAATTTAATTGCATTTCTAGCAAAGGGCGTTAGACTTTAAGAGACCCATAAATGGAATTCCAGGCATGCAGTAACACAATTTGCCATGCAAAGAGCATGTAAAGTGCACACTCATGGAAAGCAACCTGGCCTGCAATTTGTGTAATGCAAAAAAAATCCAAAGCGAAAGCCTATCAGCCCGCTGTGTCCTGGATACCACGGCCGGCTGGTAAGTGCTGTCCCTCAGGCTGCGCGCTGTGCCATGTTTCTCAATAAGGCATGGTTTGAGACAGTGCACCACTGAAGAGGTACCCCACTGGGTGGCAAATGACTGCTAAACTGGCAATGAGATGATGTGAGATACTGTAAAAAGCCCTGGGCCGAGCCTGCCATCGCTCTCCATCCATCCCTGACCGCTTCGTTTTCTAACAAGACAAAGACATTTTACACAAAGGTAACAAGCAGCTGTAGGTCCTGCCCTTTGTAGGGGCACTGCTCAGATTCAAATTCACAGTCTGTTTATTAGATAATAAATTGAGCGTGAAGGATTCATTTTCATTTACTTCATCATTCTGCTGATATACAGCAGCAATCTCTATACAGTGGTGCCCAGAGCTTAATATCCCAGAGAATAAAAAACTGACATGCTGATATGTGATTTCTTTCCTTCAAGGACACGGGAGTGCGAGGGCCGTAGCAGCAGTCATGCTGAGATTCACTCTTCTTGCTCCCTTCCACTAAGTTCTTTTCACTCAACGTCTGAGCCAGAATATCAGACACGCTTAACGCAGTGCCGAGAGTTATCCAATATTAAGTGTAATCAAAATCTTAATGAACATCATTAAAATCAAACTGGGGCTCACATCACAGTGGGTTAACATGGTCTGAATATGGATGAATGTGTGTGTGTGGAGGGGTGGGTGGGCGTGTGTGTGTGTGCTTAAAGCTATCAGAGCCTGTCAGACCGCCTCAGGGAAAGCCGCATGGGGGGTCACTCCTTATTCAGTTTGGCTGACATGGCTTTACATTTTGAGAATTATTTTAAAATTCTTTTAAAGAATTGGAGCATGACAGCTGAGTAAGCCATATTAAAGAAGGCAAAAAAAAAAAAAAAAGGATGCTGGGTGGCCACATTAATTTCAAGCACCAGTCTGGACGTTCAAAGTTCACATGGTTAATCCAAGCACCAGCTCATGCTCTGCTAGGATTTACAGAAGTATAAACCGAATAAATCCTCTGAAACATTTACTAATATATGACATACTGTTCTAGTGCTATAGAGATAAAGACTAATTATTTTTGTTGTGTTCCTAAGCCAAAATTAAGCCCACTTGTAAATCATGGGTTGGTTACTGTTGTCGAGACATACGCGATTTTTAAAAAAAATGACATTTCGAAACTACACATGTTTTTGTCATGCCGTTCCAATTCTTAGCTATACCGTTTGGCAAAAAGAAAATCTGTCAATGAAAACCCAGCTGATTGTATCTTGACTTGCTCTAATCCACCACATGGTGATCTCCTTAACCTCTGCCTGACTTTATATTTCTAACACCATCAGAAACAATGCAGTTTTTTTGCATTTTCACACTGAAAATAATGGCACATTCTTGTGTGCATTTAATGAATAGATCAATATAGCTTAAAAAAAAACAACAAAAAAAAAACATTTGGCTGGCTGATTACTGATCAAAGCCAATCAACAGAGAACTGGGAGATTGGTGCATTTCCACTAGCTAACAAGCAATTTAGTATTTTATTTTATAGCAGTGAGAAGATGTACTATGCTATGGTAGATATTTTTGTTTTCAAATATCGCTATACAGCTATTTCTATTCAAGGCTATTTTACTGCCAGGTTCCTATCTGCCTAGAACTGAAACCCAAAGAGACAGTTAGCATCCTTACTTTATTTTATTTTATTTTATTTTTTTGCTCCGAAATGATTCATATGTTTCACTCTACAGCTCTGATCATGTAGACTCACACCTGTGGTCCAGCAAAATCACCTGCTCATTAACCTTAGTTTGACACGGGTTAGGACATGGCAGGTGGCATGAAAGCTCATATATGTGGGCAAGAAATTCAACCTCTCTAACTCAATGGTTGAAATTAAATGCGCAGGGTGAAGCCGGGTGAGCGTCATTATCGAGCAGTCAATCTGAAATACGGTGACGTGAGATCCACGGGGGTCGTATGGATTATAAGCGGCGTGCGTGTGCGCGTGCTAACCGTGGATGGGCTGATTTTTTTTTTTTTTTTTTTTTTTTTTCTTTCCGCTCTTCTGTCTCGCGCGCGAACCTGAGGCACGAGCAGATGCTGCTTGGGCACGCGCTGCCTCTCGAGCCAGCTGCCTTAAATAAAGCTGACGAGGGCAAACGGAAGCTCGCCGTTTATCGAAGCAGAGTTAAACCTTATTTGTACTTTTTTTCCCCAAAC
Source organism: Girardinus metallicus (assembly GCA_903067095.1). Lineage (NCBI taxonomy): Eukaryota > Metazoa > Chordata > Actinopteri > Cyprinodontiformes > Poeciliidae > Girardinus > Girardinus metallicus. The sequence goes on from CAEGAE010044490.1 coordinate 14,947, forward strand.
ACGTTTCGTGACCACCTGATGTTTCACGTTAATAATCTCATGAATGGACAAAAAATTTTATGCGAATGTGGGACCTAAAAAAAAAGCGACCAGAGGAGTCAGAATAAGGATGGTTGAAAGTGAAAGAGCTGCTAAATAAATGACCAAACGCTTAAGCGTCAAAACTTCACGTAAACTGGACTTTCTGATAATTATGTCAAGTGCCATATTGAGCTTAATGTGTGTCATGTCCTTTTAGAATGGGAAAGAGTGATTTTGTGGTCAATTTCTATCCCACCCTATCTTGTTGCCCTGAACATGGAGAGGCGAAAAGCCGCTGTTGAACTCCGCTCTTACCTCCAGAGAACGGCGAGTCGCTGTCCAGGGTTCCCGGGATGCTCACTCTCTGTCCAGGGTGCTGAATCTCATCTCCGGCTCCGCGCAAGGTGGCTTTGTAAATCCGCTGCGTGGAGGCGCTGAAAACGCCGGTACAACAGGGGGAGAAAGAAGAAAAAAAAAGAAGAAGAAGAAGGAAAAACTGCTGCCTGGCCGCTGTGAAGTTAAAGAGAATCCCAATCCCAACACGCCGAGCGACGGCTGCTCGAAACCCGTTTCTCAAAATACGTGAGTTCGCATTCAGGACCGTGAATACTGAAAGCGAAGCCTGTTGGCCAAATGGAACCGCTTTGGCAAGTGTAATTGCTGAGGCTTCTTGGCCAGTTGCTCCTTCCTCCGGATAGGCTTAAACACCTCCCCCTCCTCCCTCTCTCTCTCCTCTCCTCCCCACCTCCCCTGTTCTCAGTCTCTATCAATCACAGCTCCCATTCAAATATGTTGGAGCGACATGAAGCGAGAGCCTAATTCTGTAGACTGCAACAGACATGAGCGAATTACTGCCAGTACTGGCACAGGGCTCACTGTGATAAAGGCATCTTTGATTGGACTATAAAGTCAGAAATGAAGAGATGGCTAATTCTTATGTTAGACAAACAGTCCTCATACATGAGGCGTTTGCATTTAAATCTAAACCAATCAAGGGTTTGTTTTTTCTGCTGAATATTTTAATTACAAATAACAATGACGCTGCAGATATTAACTAGGGGAAAAAAAAGGAGAAATGATCAAATAATTAATTTGGCAAGATGCCATTCTTGTATCAAGCAATGACCTTATTTTGAAAAAACATGTAATTCTTGCAAGTAGAAATAGTTAGCATGTACTTTAAAAGATATAAATAATACCGAAGAGGATGTATACACTTGTATTTAGAACCCGAGTTGCATATTTAAAGCGGTGAGATAAATTGAAAATCCTTACAGCAGCTTTTATTTCCCTCCATGTAAACACATTGGCAATGCTGCACTTTGCATTCCAAATCAAATCAAGAAGAAAATGTTAACAAATGTGTTATCACTCTGCAGAAAGTGAGGGGAAAAAAAGAACATTAGGCTGTTTATAAAAGGAAATGTTCTTTCTTTCCAAACCGACCACTGTTAACTTATCGTAGCATTAATTCAGCATTTGGAGGTAATCTGATGAAACCTTCCACATCCAGAAGAACGTTCTGCCTTTCGTCAGTCCATAAAATGTCAGTAAGTGTTTTATTTGGGAAACTAGAACCCCTTATGTCCATAAAACACTTTTTAGCAAAAGGATCCTGCTGATAGCTGTTAACTTTTAGAGTACTCAGTTAACGGAGTGCTCTAGCTGTTCTTTTTAACCTTGATGCTTATTATGGGTTGAGTCATTGGACATTTTCTAATCCATTTGACTGGAAGGTTTTGTGTTTTCATCTGGTTTTGTTTGCCATTTAAATGCACAGCCAGTCTTTTTTTCTTTTTTTTTTTTTCTTGTTTTCACATTTTCAGAGAGGAATGCACTACAATCAGCATGCACAGCATTCATGGCCTCTGTCCTTAAATAAGGAATAACCGTTTGAAATCCATTTTATACAGAATGAAGAACCTTGGAGATTGCTCTTCTTTTTTTGTTTACTTACACACAGTCAGGATAGATATGCCAGGGGTGTTTGGTACTGTTGTTTTGCTCATTACTCTACATATTAAATTATTTGCCATACAGAATTATATGTTTTACCAAAACGAGTGATTAAGCTAGTTAATAATGTTCAGCTGTTGAGGACTCCTTCTTCAAGTATAAAGTGAAACCTCTTTGTGAGAAATTTAAATCTGTTCTGTTTTGCGCTTGGTTTGTTTTTTTTTCCTGGAGGATCTTTTTTTCTCCAACATATGGAGGCTAAGTGCTTATGTTGACCCGTCCTATGTAGCATCCTGACCTTGCATAGTTGTCTTTGTTAGCAATGCAATCGATTGGCAGCCTCTCCGGGGCTTTTGCCCAGCTCTTGCACTAAGATAGCAGTGCTAGACTCCGGCAGTCTGCAGCTGGATTAGGAACGGATGAATGAACTTTGCAATTTTTTCACCAGCAGCACCTGGTTGCGTGGTGTGATGATTTGTACTGTTAGTTTAATAATACTAACTCAAATCTGTCTGTGAGATTTCCGCTGATTTTTCAGTTTCCTCCCGTCGTAAAAACAATTGCGCACCACGGATGTGTCATTGTGACCTGAAGGAGGGTAAAACAATTGGAACGAATCGACTGATTGTTGGATTCAAACTACCACAATGGGAAAGATTATTCAGATACATGCAAAAGTCTGACTTTAACTAAAAACGTCTGTCAACTTTGACTTTTCCAGCCATTTGGGGGCAGCAGCTACTCTCTGTGGTAATAGTCACCTAATTGCTTTTTTGCTGTCCTTTACTCATGTATTACTGTTATATTCATGTTGATGGTCGTGGTGACAAATTATTTAGAACCTATAAACATTATAATAGAAAAATTTCAGAGCAAATGTGACATTAAATGCATTTAAAGGGCAAACATCAGTTTTACTGTTGCAGTGGCTATTACCAACTTTATTTAGCTGATAACAATCCAGACCACATACAAAACTAAGGACAGCATAAAAGGCTTATTTTGCTGAGAATTTTTTATTCATTTATTAAAAGAGAAATAAAATAGGATATTACAGTAATGAGGACAGTGATAAAGAAAAACAACTACACAGAATCTCTAAATCCAGATAAATGAAGGGAAACATTAGCAGAGGCCACATGATCGGCCTCCTCACCTTGGTGTCCATAGAGTGTGCAGGAAAAACATTTATACTGTCATATTTTTATGAATTATGAAAAGCTTTTTTTTTTTACCATTTAAATCTGAGTGCTAAGTATAATGTTCTTGACTGTCTCTCTCTAAACATAAAGTCTCAAATGTTGTTTGACCTTAATGATAACTACTCAGCAAACATTGTTGGAGTCTGTAATATTTTCACGTGTCCTGAAATCACTCATTGACTCTCTCTGAAATTTTGGCAGCTACCTCACAGTTAAAATATATTACCAGAAGTTAATTGACAGAAAACGGTGAACTTTGCACACTTTAGAAGTTATTTTCAAATAAATCTGTTGTTAAGTCTTGTGTTTTATGATCATCTACTTGCTATTTCAGGTGCACTCCTACAGGACGTGGTTGTTCATTTTCTACAGGGAAACTGTTTTGCAATTAAATGTGCTCCAGTGGATGAACAGGCTTTTTATGGGGCTTGAGTAACTGCTTATATAGAGTGAAATATTTAAAGCCGAAAATTCAAAGCGATACTTTGCAAATCACTTTGTGCTGCATCTTCAGGTTTTATTAATAGCACTTTTTGAGTCTTTTGGAGCAAATGAGACAGAGGAGGCCTTGCCTCATATTTAAGTTAAGAAATCCAGTTATTCCTTTATTATGTCTTTAACACTGACAATTCATAACACATCCACAACTTAAGTGCAAAACACTGAGCAGTCAAGAATTACCTGTTTTTTGGCATCAAGTATTGATGAGTGCATACTGTAAATGCAGTGCAGTGGTAGCCAAGGGAACAAAGGTCACACAATCTATATTTTGTTTCTGTCTTTTTCTTATACTTTCATGTTGTTTCAATTTGCCATTTTAATTTTTCTTCTCGTAGGCAAACCCATTATATCTCCTTTTAAACACAACATAAATCTTTTCTAGTCTTTTACAGAGACTTACAGCCTCAATCTTAAACAAAACAGAAGTCTTTTTTTTTTTTTTTTTTTTTAGCGACTCGATTTTACATTCAAGCGTCTTTCATCAAATCAGTTCAACACAATAAGATTGTGCTTTAAAAGAGCCACTTTTACTCTTTACAGTAGTGTTTTGTAATCCTTATTATTTATCTTTGCTGTTTGTTATTGCTCTTGTGGCGCAGCCCTCTGGTGTTGCTTTTTTTGTTTTTAAAGCCATTCAGTATTTAAAAAAACAGGCAAGGAATGACATTGAACGCTCAGAAAGGTTAGGTGTTGTCACATCAGTGTAACAGATCATAGTCAAAGTACTCACTCATATTTTTTGCATAACATTGAGTCACAAGGCAATCTGAAGTGAAAAAATGATCAAAGAGACTAAGATTCTCTTTAGTTTTACTGGAATTCCACCTTAAAGCGAAGGAAAGATTTAATGTGTCAGCCTTTATTTTATTTTAGTTAGTCTAAAATAAAAGTCTGTTTTATTTTGAAGTTCTTTTTATTCTGATTCTTGTCCTGTTTTGCTTCTCTTTATTTTGTCCCTTTTTATTTCCTTAGTTTCCCCTGATATCCCTAAGCATTTTTTCCTTTGCCCATTTAAATGCCCGGTCTGTTGTCTTGCATGGACATCAAAGGCTCTGTGAATTTAAAATATGTTGTTTTTTTTTCCTGAAATTGCCTGCCTTACCTGTGACTGTACTTTGGTCCTTTTCTTGGCCTGTGCACGTAATAACCTCCCCACAAACCACATATGTCATTGTCAGAGTGAATCTATATTAAATGCCATGTGGATTCATGCTCTGAATGTTTCTATAAAACAGCAATCCATCTAAAACTCTCAATTTAAGCCTGGACCACAGGCAGTAGTGGACCAAACAATTGCTGACCGCCTTCCACATAAAATGGACATAAATTCATCTGACAGTAAAAACATTACAGTGTGTTCAACTTTTTCAAAATGTGACATGTTACATCTATAAATTGTAATGTATTTTATTGGGATTTTATGTGATAGATGAACACAAAATGGTGCGCAGCGTGAAGTGAAAGGAAAAGTACTTGTTTTTTCACAAATAAAAACATAACTTGATGTCCATTTGTTTTCACTTAACTTCAACACCCTTAAAGAAGATCCAGTTCAACCAACTGCCTTCAGTAAATAGTCTCCTGTTGTTAGAGTTTATTTACTCCAACTGTGAATCTGAAGCTCCTTCAGTATTGGCATGGGTCTATTGACTGTTTCTCATATTATTGCTCTTCATGTATGGCATGTCAGTGTAGGAGGACAGTCAGGTCTCGGTAGCTTTGTCATTGTGCTATTTTTTTTTTTTTTTTGTACATTGGATGACAGACTAAACGGGTTTAAAGCTTGGGTTACTGTTTTGTATCCCAACTCGCCACAACCTTGTCTATTATGTGTTTTGTTTGTTGTTATGTGTTTTGTGATCCTTATGACGCCATTTGGTCACTACTTAGCCATTCATCCTATTAATCTCCTTAATGGAAAGTATCAAGATGAAAACTGGTGGTAAAGGAAACCCATAATGAGTCTGGGGGAATGAACACATTCTTTCCAGATCTTAATGTGTAAAAAAATTTTCTAATTTCCTTACATTTATGCTCTTCTTTGTGTTTATCTGTACACATAAAAAACACAAAAATTAAGACTGAAGCTGTGTCATAAAAACGTGTACAGGGGCGCGTACACGTTTTATGTATTTATATATATATATATATA
>CAEGAE010044498.1:0-26273 GCA_903067095.1 Girardinus metallicus
GTGTGTGCCAACCTTGTGAAGACTTACAGAAACCGTTTGACCTCTGTCATTGCCAACAAAGGATATATTACAAAGTACTGAGATGAACTTTTGTTATTGACCAAATACTTATTTTCCACCCTTATTTTCAAATAAATTCTTTAAAAGTCAGACAATGTGATTTTCTGACTTTTTTTTTCTCATTTTGTCTCTCATAGTTGATGTCTACCTATTATGTCAATTACAGGCCTCTCTCATCTTTGCAAGTGGGAGAACTTGCACAATTGGTGACTGACTAAAAAATTATTTTCCCCACTGTATATAAAAAACCCCTACAATTCTTTTCATTCAGCTGAAGTGACAGAGTGACTGATAAACAATGGAAAATTGTATTTCCTAGGAATATGATGTTTCATCCTTTTTTCCTATTGGACTATTGAAGTCCTACTTCTGATTTGCATTGTTGACCCAGAATTGGAAGATCACCAGATGAAATTATGATTTTGCAGAGCAACAAGTGATTTTGCGTCATTTTTGTTCTTGTAAACTGTCTTATTAAGAATCAGCTTAAAATCTGTTGTTTTCAGCACACTCCATTTAAAAACTACAGATTTAATACAAATTCATATAGTACTGCAAAAGAAACGATGTTTGGTTCTTATTTCTACAAAGTGTATACGTTTACGCCTTGTAAGCTTTGACTTTCAATACATAAAAAGTTGTTTAACAAGATATGCAGTGTAGTGCATTCACTCCTCCTGGACAAACATGTAGCGACAGTAGACTTCTGTTTCATGCAGAAATCCCTCACACTGATCACGCATAGCAGAATCAAAGAGAAAACAGAAGGAACATCTCAACAGACCCTGGATCCACCTGGATCAGCCACAGGTGGCTGCTCACACAAACAATAAACACAGAAACACCGATTCATGAGTACTTTCTACGCAAAAAAGTACAAAGTTAATGACTCCTAACTCGTTTAGTGGCTTCATCTAGGAGAGAAACACGGCTAAGCAGATAAGATAGGATGAGAGAAAGCTCATACTATTATTGTCAGCAAAACCTCACCAAATGGCCATGTCTAGGAAAGAGACAGTGTTAAACACTGAAAGAAAGGGCCAAGTGTACCATCCCACACAAGAACATTAAGATGTTGGCAGCAGTATCCAACACTCCTCTCCAGGAAAGAGTCACAGGTAGCAGATGTTTGCCAGAAGGGTTAAACGAAGGGAAGCAAGAAGAACTGAACATATATAGAAAGTTTAAGAGTAGACAAGTCCAAGTACTGACGTAAATTAAATTAAGAACTTGGAGGAAGCTGCAGCTTTCACATTATTCCACTTCTATGCTACTATGCTACTTTGAATGGTTAGTCACATAAAATTTATATTAAAGCTACTGATCTTTGTGGTCGGTTCACAACCAACTGTAAAGATATTCAATAAAGGGTATTAACAATTTTGCAAGATTCTGCTTATAAGCTCATGAAATTTCATTGTCAGCTGAGCACTTTTACAAGCTTTTCAAAAGAATGTTGATCTTTTTTTTCCTCCAAAATGTCGTACTGATGATAACAAAGAAAAATTTAGACTCTCAGTAAACATTTAAAAACTAAAGGTTGGTTTTTCATATTTTATGTTATGTATTAAAGTACATATTTGCACAGCGTCAGTAATTTGTGCATGCATCCCATTGGATGCTGCTGTTCAGGGCAAGTGGTGACTGATTAATGCAGTTTATTCTTTGTTCTTGCAGTCTGTCCCTGCAGATATAGGCACTGTCAAGGCAGTAAATATAACCCTGTTTCAAGAGTGGTCTTGAGATTTTAATCACTGCAGTAGATCTCTGTAAGTTCAATGACAAGAAAAGTTTGCTGGTGCTTCAGAGTTGTATATTTTATATTGTTGGTAGTGCATGCAAATCCTTCATTCTGAATAGCATTGCAATGCTTTGCTGCATTTCATTATTTTGTCAGTTTGAGTTAACAATCCAAAAGTTACATAGTTTAAGATTTACGTTTTAAAATAAACTCAAGCATTAACTATAGAAAAGAGCATGGTGTTTGAAAAGAAACCTTGAAAGAAAAATTAACTCTAGATTATTATAATTGATGACTCTATAATGTTTTTATGATGCAAACACTCTGACCTGCCTTGTTGCTGAAATATACAATACAAATAGACCACTGACTTCTTTTTTATTATAAGGTTGTTTTCCCAAGAGTTTCCATTACCACATAGCCTTTGTGACTTTTCCCTGCAGTAAACAAAACCTTTTTACATTGAGGACAAAAACTCTTAAAAAAAAATAAAATGCTGTCTTAATTTTAAACAGTGCTACTGAGCGAACTGTTGTAACCATCAGCCTTTGTATTTTGAATATTAAATACATGAAATGAATGACAACGATGGTGGAGCAGACAGTCAGCACCACTCATGCTAATAAAATAAAAGTGGGATCTGAAAAAGGTTACTCTGTAACACAGCAATGTTCAGTTCAAGAAAAGGTCAAAACTGTCAGGTGTTTAGAATAATGAAACAGGTTTTTCCACAACATTTTGCTGCTGAAATAAATTGGAGATAATAAATTATTAATGCTTTATGTACAGATCAAACAGATTAATATCAGCATTGTGCAACTGGTTGAGCTATAACTGAATTAATAAAGTGCTAAGAATGACACATTTTTCAGTTAGTTGTTTATTATTCACCAACTTCCACATTTTACTTTCATGATCATAAAATCTAGTCTGACATTTAAAAAAAAACTGATTTTGATTAAGCTGCTGTATGTTGTTGCTTATCTCTAGCAGTGAATGGGCAAAAGGAAACCTCGATCCTTTGCTGCAAGGAAAAACTACCAACAACTCTGCCAGCATGGAAACCCATTACTCTATAATCTATATTATATAGATTTATTTCACACAGATCAATGTTTTTATTTCAGTTAGTTACGATGCTTTTCTGCTTACTACACATTTAAGATCAGAATATTACATCAGACAAATAAAAACTATAGTTTTCCACAGTGATTATCTGAGCCTCTACGGTGAGCATCAAATTGATGTTTACACTTATTGTACTGCTGCAGCATTCTGTTTTTTGAAGTAAGCTTCTTGTGACAACCAATCATGGTGACACTATCCATAAAACATGTTATAGTAAACATGAGAATTGGTTTACTTCTTTACAATGGGGACCTACATAGACTTTGGCAATCACTTTTCAGTGTGTCATTTCTGACATTGTGTTACATAGATGTTACATGATTTACAATGCCCTTCACAAACAATCTACTTTTGCTCTTTCTGTCTTTTACTTAAATTCTTCTTCTCTTGATATCCTTGCTTTTATCGGGCATTGAAGTCAGCTTGATATTTGGGAGGGAAAAGACAACACAACTCACCTGCCTTCCTCTGACTGAAATAATCTCTGAACTTTCCTCTGACATTTCCACTATTGATCAGTAGATGACCTTTCACCTGTTAACTGATCTTAACAGAAAGCTTGATATAGATACATGATGAAGAAACTTTTTAAAACAAGTAAGCATAAGACAGTTCTCAAAGTAGCTGATAGAGGCATAGCTCAGTAAATTCCTTTACCTTCCAAGTTCAGTTCAGCTTGTACTTGAAATGATCACTATTTAATATTTAATATTTTAATATTTGATTTAATACCTGTAGGCCTGGCAGATGTTACTAATTTCAGAGTTATAACAATATTTTTGCTTAAACTGCTCGGTTTTGGTACTGGGAGCTGTTTTTAAATACTTACACTTTGACTAAATTTATTTTAGTGCGCCACAGCAGCCCTGCTTCATAATTAAACTAGATAAAATAGAGAGTAGAGCAATATCTCAAATCATCAACACATTACAAGGAGGAAAAGTTGTAAGATGGCAGAGATTTTCATCTTTTTAGTCTGTGCTGGAAGCCCAGGTGTTTAAATTCACGACTACAATGTGAGAAGACCACCAGTGTTTAGCAACACTGACTTCTGACTGTGAGCAAACACATTGACAGTGTGAGTGTAAGTGAAACCGTTCTTTTAATTTTTGAATCTGTAACGTAGGTGCCATCCGCATAGCGGGAATGATCAGCTTAGTTCCTGTTTATGTGCAGACACAGTTAGAGATACAAATGGGAAATCAACTCCACCCGATTCCCAACACTATTACTGTCTCCCACAAGCCCTTATGCTGTGCATGTTATATGTTTAATTTTAAATAATTTTCTTCTGGCCAGGAACCATTTCACTCAGTACCAAGAAAGTCAATACATTGAAAGAAGCTAATAACTTTTAAAAAATGGGTAAGCTTGAACGTGCCCCATGAGATGCACGCTTACTGAATTACTCACTACAAATGAAAAAAAATGAAGAGCTAAATAATTATTCAAACAAATGTATTTTTTTTTTTTTTTTAAATCCGCCTTTTGTCCAGATATCAATTGTGGAACACCATTTAAGTATTTCAGCACTAAGTGCTTTTATTTGAAATTAGAAAATAATAGATGAGAAAATGGGTGTGACAAAAAGTTACCATATCCCCAGAGGATTTTGATTTTAATTTATTTTAATTCAATTAAGAAGTGTGTTTCTGTCTGGAAAGGACACAAACATCAACCATAAGGTAAACAGACAATGACCAATTGGCATTTTTGACACCTTGTGTATTCTGCCTTTATATATTGTATATTCTACCTTTATGTGAACTTTGCCTTGTTTGCCTATCACTTTTAGTAATTAATGGGAATACCTTTATAGGCTTTACAGCAATCAATAGCATCTTATAATTTCTGACTGGTGTTTCTACAGGAATTTTTGTTAATTTTTTGATGAATAAAGTATTTTTGATGAGCTCTCAGTCTTTGTGGTTGGAAGTCCTTTTTATAAAAAACACTATATTTTAGCTACCTGCATAGGATCTCTAAGAGAATCAGGTAGTGACTCTGGCTGGACCATTCCAAAATCAATCCATTCATCACCTAAACCCACTTATCCTTACAGGGTGGTGGAGCCATTGGGCAAAAGGCATGGTAAACCCTAGACAAGAAGCCAATCCCTTGCAGATCAAGAGATGGACAGGACAAACAGCAATGCATGCACACATCCCTATAGACAATTTAGATAGATCAATTAACCGAACAGTTGTGTTTTGAGACATGCAAACTCCATGCAAAAAGCCTAGGCTGGGATTCAAGGTTTGGACGTTTTTGTTGCAAGTCAACTGTGCTACACACTGCACCACTGTGCTGCCCACTACACCAAAATGTAAAGTACAATTTAAAGCTTTCATTAAATCTATACTTACTAACTGTATGAACAGTTTTGGGCTTAAACACAAATCTATGTTGGTCAGGATTTTTGTGCAGTAATCTATCCACTCCCAGAATGGATTTATTTTTCACATAAAATTGTTATATTAATACCACATAACATGCTCAGATACATATCTCTTTGCATCTCTATACATAAACCTCAGAAAAAGGCTGGTCTTGGTTATTACTGTGTCTATTTATTACCAGGTAAAGGGTGAGTCATGGGATTTGTACCGAAAACAACAGTGATTTGTTACTTTGTTACTGTTATTCTCTTTTCTTAAAAAAGAATTATTGTTTCTGGTAACAAATTATATAAAAGCTCTGTACGTTGGGAATTTTGTGAAGTTTTCAAACCCTTTGCTACTATGTACTCCTGTGTGGCAGAATGTGTATGAAAGATATTATAGGGGAGCTTGTCTTTCTCCAGCACAACTTTTCCAGCAAAAAGACAGACTTCAAAGACAGAGAGACAAATAATAAAAATATATAAATTTCAATTTTAGACAAACATGACAGATGGCTCAAATGGAAGAGAACATCTAATGCTTTAACCTGCATGTGGTATCTAAATCTGCTGTGAAATTTCTCCTTTCCTTCTAGCTAGTGGTTCACAGAGGAGGATTGATATGTGATATGTGAGTGATTGCAGGCACATAAAAAGAATCACAGTCATGACAACTTGATAGAAATATATTCTTTTCTGTAAAGTGAAAACAAAAACACAATTAGATAAATGTGCCAGCATGCATGCACTTTCATCAGTTGCCACCATCAGTTTCCATCATACTTACTTGTAGCCTCAGGACACACGGATAGCCAGGACATAACAATAAGTGTCACTCTTTCACTCTCTCAGTTTGACCTCCTTGTCATGGGTTAGGAGTTTCAACGTGGCCTCTGGGGATGCAGTATAGTGACCCATTAGAAACTCACTTCATTCACTGAGGTGAATGTGCTGTCGGTCCCTGGGGCAATTGCTACTGGTCATCTTCAACAGACAGATTTAAGCACTTTGGGAGATTCTGATAGATTTGGGTGCTTTTTCTTTCAACAATTACAATTTCACACTTTGTTACCTTTAAGAGGGATGTGACATGATTTAGGAAGTAGTTTTAAAGGGGGAAAAAAAAAAAAGACTTAGAGAAAGGGAAGGGCTTCTTTCCTGTTCTTGATTTGTCCTGTTTGAAGAACAGGACGAATGACGCTCTCTCATTGTTATTACCCTTATACAAATCAAACTTAAATTGAGTTTAGTAGATTTTCTCTACTCACAGACAGCTGCTTTCTTCACCAACTAATGTTACACAGTTGGTGAACAAAGCGAGCACAACTCCTAGGGGTGCTTGATTATAATAAAAAAAATCTTTTCACAGATTATCTTCATCATACCATACTATGATGACATGGAAACAGTTTTAACAACAAATATGTAAAAAAAAAAATCAACACGTCCTGGATAGAAGTTACATACAGCCGCTGTAAACATTGTGTAATCTACTGAATGTAGTTTTTGTAACATTTGCACTTGTCATATTTTTAAGGTTTTCATACAAAATTAAAACCTTAATAACATAACAGAAACAAAAATACACAAGTTAAAATATTCAGACTTACAGTAGAATTATTCCAAGTATATTAACAAAAACTGAATTAAAAGCAGACAAAAACAGAGTTCATGACCACAAAGTTTGATGTACCAAAGACGTTAAGCAATAAGAAAGCACGTACTTATTTGCCAATGAAAGAATGAGGCTAAAAAAGGTAAATAACTGAGTGAGCGCCAGGGTGTCTCATCAGGGAAGGAAAGACAGGCATGGGAGTAGTGGTGAACATCAGTGAAAGACAGGTTAATCCAGAAGCCCAGGGAAGGATTTTTTAAAAGCAAATAAGTTTCAGGTTAGCATGTGAAAGTAAGTGTCATAGAAAACATTCAAGAACTCCCATTTCAAAGACTCGGTGAGAGATCCATATTGATTTCTAAAGGAAATTAAAAAAATGGAACTTACTGGAATTTTTTTAAGTGCTTAGGTTTGATAAAAGTTGTATTTTAATCATAAGCGGTTGATATTTGTCTGTTTTTGCTCTGGTTTTGATAATGTAGTGAGTTACTAGTTTGCTAAAAGCTAAGTAGAAGGAACTGAGTAACAGGCAGAGAAAAGGGAAGTGGAAAAAAAAACAAAACAGAGAAAGCTTAGGTACATATTCCACGAACATGCCATCTTGGTTTTTACTTATTGGTTTTTGTAAGAATTGTCTATTTGTTTATTGGTTTTCTAAATTTAGTTTTGAATTTCTGTTAATACTACATGGAGAATGAATAATTTCATTCTCTGTTCCTCTGGGACGTAGCTTACTGTTAGACACAAAATTTCAAGTGGCCACATGAGGAGTACTCTGCTTGACAAAATGAAGGAGACTGGCTCTCAAAGGTAGGTGCACCTATGCCCATATTTCTATTTTGTACACATTTTTTTTCCTGGACTCTTAGCTGTTCGCAATCATCAAAGTATGGTAGTCTGTGTTTGTCTGCTTCTTGCTTCTTCCTATTCCTGCTTTAGGCATATTATGTCATGGATTTTGCACAATTCAACAATGGAGTTTAAAGATGAAGAGTTAGAAGTGTCATTAGGAATAAAACCATCAGTAAATTAACAACCAGTGTGCTGTGTATCTCCTGCAGGGAATAATATTCAGAATAATATACATATGATTACTTCAGTCTTAACAGAAAACACTATCTGACTAGATCTTTTTGCATGTCCCTATGGTAACTAGAAGGAGGGCAAAGGTCAGTGAATCTAATTATTATGCGTTACTCTATTGATCCCCTTACGGAAATTCTCTTTTTGCTTACCCTTGTGAGAAGGCATGTCAGAGTCCTGGGTCAGCTTGAGAAGTGCACTCTAGAGGCCGCAACAGTTTCATTGTGAGATTCAAGGGCTCTTCAGCCCTGTGAATGTGCTTAGGTTGAAACTAGGTAGAAGAAAAATGTTCATCCTTATGTGTTGTTCTGCTGTGTTACATATAAACATGACTGTTGAGCAACTTGTATTTAATGTGTTTCACAAACACATGTAGAATAAACTTGTTAGTTTGCTTCTTGCCTCTTCCTATCATATTTACTTCTAAATATGATGTCTTTTTGTAGTCCATTAATTTAATCATCAATCCATTCCAATTGATCCTAGCTTTCAAACAATGCAGTTAAGTTCATTTTAGAGTTCAAACTGGTTGAAAAAGGTTGTCCAAGAAAACTCAGCAGAGTACATTAAGTCACAAACTTGCAGTATTCACTCCTGGATGAGTATGCAGCGTCACTAGACAATTGTTTATGGAGTGTTATTGACTTTACAGCAATCCCTCATAACAAGCATGCATATGAGCAGTGGAGAGAAATAACTTTCCCTTCTGCTGAAGAAACATTCAGCAGAATAAAAACCTGACTCAGAATGAACAGCTGCTGTGACCGACTGGGGTTTGAGAAGACAGAGCCAACATCCAAAAAAGAAACAGAAGCACTAATGTAGGAATACTTTCTAAGTTAATAGCAGTAGTTTATTGGCTTCGGCTAAACTTTGAGCCAGGTTTCCCACTTATAGAAAGAAAAAGACTACATATAGTGAGCCTCAACAAAAGCTCAGCCAATAGCTTTGTCTAGGAGAGAGGCAAGGTTAAACCCTGAAGGACAGAGCAAAGTGTATCATCTACAGAAGGAGAACGTCAAGTTGTTGGCAGCAGCAGCTCAGCAAATGTCCCCCTCTAGGATGGTGTCACATCTACAAATGCCAGACCAGATGTATGTTCTATGAACAGGAAAAAAAAGAGACGTTAAAAGCTAAAATGGCAGCAAATATTGCAAAATTGGCAAGAAGCAGGAGAATGTAGCAGAGTGAAAAGTGGTCAGTTTGTCCTCCAGTTTCTGAAGCCTATAGCAGCATACCTACAGCGATAGCCACTCTAACAGTAAGCTTTATCAAAAGGGAAAGTTTTAGGCCCAGTCTTAAAAGTAAACTATTCCAAACACACCCTCATTAAGTTTAATATCTTTGTAATTTTTTAAATGGAAAATCAAAAGGGCAGTATGTATTTTTCAGGCATGGTCAGCTCACTTCCACCAGGTGTTTGCTAATTACTGCTGCCACTAGTTTGTAAAAGCTGTGTGGGGAAGGACATCCGTCCTGTGATATTCTGTGAGTAGGTGGCGCTTTGTGAGAGCAAGTGTTCAGGCAACCCCAAATGGCTGCCAAGTAAGATTAAAGGATTTCTCAAACATGCATGAAAGATTCAAAGCAATACTCCTGGCATGTTTTTGATGAGGGGAATGACATTACAACATTATATACAGCCCCTTCTCTCCTCTGCTCTGCTCTCGCCTCTACAGACACCACTGGGTTTTGATACAAACAACTGAAATAAATTGCTCAAAAGTAACACAAGCGAGAAAAAAGTTGCAAGAGTAGAGTTGAGCATGAACAGCAACAGATTTTTGAAGTTGTGTAGTACAGTGGGAAAAAATTACATGTAAATGCAAAATGTCATTTATAATTTATTTTCTACAGCTTTATATTTGGAGGTTGTTTGAAAAGTTTTTTGAAGGTGACATTTTTACTTAAAACCTCAATTTGATTTTACATGCATGTGACTATTTGCTACAAGTAAATATTTAGTGGTACAAATTCAGATTTTTAGCTGTACAAATTGGCTCTGCAACATCATAATGGATAGATTTTAGCAAAATACAAGCGGAAATGTTTTGAAACATATCTATGTCCATGTAACATTGCTAATCAATTTTATTCTGTAGAATAGGGTTCAGTATTTATTTACAAATTCCATCTAGAAATTGGATCTTCTGATTTTAGATGCTGCTTAGTGACAAAAAAATCTTAAAAGGAATTGTGTCTGTGTATTAATATGAATCATTTATACCAGCAGCACGGTATGCACTTTACTCTGCTCTTGAGAGAATCTTCAATGTCAGTGTGACCATCTGCACTAATTTCTTTTAGTAATGAGTAAGATTGTAGTTTGTGCCCCACTCACGCACGCACTGCATCCCGCTCCCCACCGCTGCAGTCTTTGTATCTTGCACTTCTACAATCTATGTGACTTTTCTCTCCGTCCTATACACAAACACAAAACAGATAGTTTGCAGCTAATGGTTTTCACTCATTCATAGATAATGCTCAAACAGCAGGGTGTGGTTTTTGTTTCTGTCTGGGCTGGTGGCATCAGCGGAGGCACAGTGCTGCAGTCACAGCAGCAGGTAAATTGGCAATTAGTAATCTTGTCTATTTATCTCCCCTGCAATGTGGCTGGATTTTTTCTCCCAGTGAATATGCATGGCAGCAGCTCGCTCTCTGAACCTCTGGTTTTGGGTTGTTGTATGGCAGACTTAAATAAACCTGGCTGCGCTGCTTTTATATAATGAGACCAATTGAGTATTTTTGTGAACTATTACTCCAAGTCTCTTTGTGGTATTTCTTGGATACATTGTGTTTACTGAAAATTCACTTCTTACAACGTAAACCTGAAAATTTAGTGGATTTACCATAATAAATGACTCCAGATTTCCCCAATTCCTCACTGAAGAATTAAGAAAAAAGATTGAGCCTTTTTGATTCAGGGGTATATACATCATTTTACTGCACTTAAAGATGTAATTCTAATGCTCACTGAGTTTAGAATAATTCCCTACTCTGTTATTGATTTAACACATGTAATGTCAGTTCTACTCATTTTGCTTGATAGCACTATAAAACTAAAGTGGCTCTAATAAAATGAATGAATTTTACATCTTTGGGAAATTCAAAGAAATCCAGTTTAGTGGTTGACCTACAGGTCAAATTTGCAGGAACTAATGGTCATGTTTTAAAGAAGCATTTTTTTTGTCTGTCATAATGTTTTCCAATATAATGTTTTATATTTGACATTTTTTACTAATCAATTCCAAAAGTAGAATGATTAGTAACAAAGTAGTTGGTAGTGAAGCATGGCTCAGTGACCAAAGCTGTGTTATTGTCTAATAAAACAGATTTTCTTAAAGAGACCAATGTTGCCAAGTTACTATTACTGATATTAAAACTGGGACTCGATTTAAAGTTTTTAACCAAGGTAATCACAATCGATCACATTATAGATGAAAAATATGACTTGACAAAATAAGCAACCTTTTTTAATTAAAAAGCCTTTCTACTGCTGTTAAATTATAATGGTTATTGAATAAATAGACGTGAGCTCAACAACAAAGATACTCAGTGTTTTAATAATTTATCTAGATTATTCAACCATCAAATTGATGCGAAGCAATATTATACACAGTCAGCATTCAAGCTCTCAACCCCTCATCTACTTCTTTCAAAAAATGTTTCTTTAGAAATGTGGACTATGGATGATGACATTAGAATTGGGGACATATGTGGTTACTGCAACTTTGTTTGCATTGAGCTGTCATTTTAGGCTTGAACAGCTTTGGTGATAGGTTGACTTTTTTTAGCACAACAAATACACAATATTTTTTCTTTGTTTTTTTCACAGTTCCATCAAATTGTTCTTTTATGCAAATATGTACCTCCAGTAGGCCAAGAGAAGCAGCTTTATCATCCATAGCTGTGTTAAGCAGATGTCAATTGTGCGTCAGATTTACAGGCGTATTAGGAATGTGTACTAACAAACGTTCCCACTGGAAGCTTTGCTTGTTAAAAAGTAACGCAATTGATTGTATTAAACATTTTAAGATGTTAAAATCGACATAGTTAATTAATTGAAATTGCTGCAACAAAGCCCTGGCTTTCATTAAAACATAAAACAATAACTGTCTTGCTATTTGCTCCAATAATAAAAAAAAAAATAGTCTTGTCAGCTTATCCTATTCCTGATGAACGCTAGTGTGGGCAATGGCTTTTTTCCCCACACTGTGCACAACACATAAAGCATCCAATTCTTAGTCTTTGAATACAAATAAGCATAAGAAAACTTCTTCAGGATGCAACTGACAAATGTCTCTTTTTCAAGTGCTTGCATCTTCCCCAACTGAATGGATTCTTGGGTGGTGAGCATGTCAAAATCTGTCACTGACTGGACCCTGTCATAATGGACTTTATTAAATAAAAACCCATGCTGCTGTGCTGAGAGGACATGCTGAGCAGCTCTCCCAGTGGGATGGCACTTCCATCAGGGACCAGTTCACTGACCGTGTGTCACTGTGGGAAAGGTGGGGCCTACTTCTCTCCATCACACTCCCTGTCGGTGACAGATGGTGGATCGATGGCTCTGGGTGTGCAGAGCTGGGTATGTGCCGGTTCACCCCTGGTGACTGCTTGGTGGGACTGGGAGGCCTGGCTGTGTTAGGTCTCTGCTGGGAGAAGGTGTGCCTTTGGGGCTCAGGTTTCTGTGTTCATGACCGGATTTGCTTCTGTGTAGCTGGTAGCCGGCAGAGCCTGTGGGCTCATTGCTGTAGCCCCCTGAGGCTTCTGCATTGCGGCTGCTGGGAGGATCCTGAGGCCTCTGCTCTGCTCCTTTTGTGGGGAAATGGGGTACAGTTGCCTCCATGCTCTGGGGTCTGTGGATCTCGAGGCCCACTATTGAACATTATTATGGAGAATGATTTTATACACATACCTGATGAACACACATCTTCACCCTTACTCTAAACCTAACTATTACCAGTACATGCTTAAGCTTAAACCTCAATTCACTCAATTCACTCTTTAGTCTTAAACCTAACTCATAACTTCTTGGCTACTTAGGACTTAAAGACTAATTTGCAAGCCTTTTAAAAATTCAGATGAATCTAAACATTCATCTTGTGATATTCTATGAAGAAATCAAGCTGAAAGGCAGACAATAATCTGCATAGGCAAGTCTCAATGAGAACCATCTGCACTTAGCCTGAAGGGCCTAGGCTGCAGTTATCAGCTGAGAGCGAGTTGTCAGCCTATCCTAAGAGCCAAGGAGTATGGAGGGTTGGAGCCTCCGCGGCTAGAAGCTATCAATGGCCCCATCAGTTATTAAAACACAGTCATATATCAGACGTCCTGTGCATTAAGCAACAGTCCAAGAGACATTAAACCAACTCTATCAGATTTTATAAAGACATTTTACAACTAAAACCTACAGAGACATAAAGCATCTGATTGATAATACATCTAACCAAACATCATTTGAAGCTTTTGACTGTAATCTTCTTATTCATAGCAGTTTTATGATATTAATTTAATAAAATCATAAGAAATATTGACGGGCATTAATATTTTAGGACCATGCTAATATGTTTTACATGTTTTATCATTACATAAAACCCCTATTTCAGAAATGAGAGATGAGTTTTCGCTTTTTACCAAATATTTCTGTTTTTTAATATTAATATACAAATATGTATGTACTTTTCTCAAAGTTCATAAACACTAAATACACATATATTTTTTTTATTACCAAGGAACATCAAGAGCATCCAAACAGAGAAAAGCAACCTCTCACAGATTAGAGTGAATGTATAGAAAGGTGTGTTTGACATCAGATAATATTTCACCGAGTGGATATTTTAAAATGTCCTCCATGTTTTGAAGCCCAAAAACGTACAGAGATTCATTTCCAGGAAGTTTATTGGTGTTAGTTGTTATCTAAATCAAAAATCAATGCAGTTATTTTGGGAACTCTATCCAAAGCAAAAATAGCCAAGAGGCCTGCAACGCCAAACGGCATGCGGAACCAAATGCCTCAGATCAATAGGTTAGTGAATTATTCATGGTATCCTGGTGCCGTACCACTCTGAAAACCCTGGTGTGCAGCTCTCCTGAAGCTTTCCTTGATGTAACGTTTGGTTCATATGAGCACAGATTTGAATAGGACGTTTGTTCTCATCAGCTTTTCATAATCCTTGAATATCTCCAGGGTTTTAAACGTTTCACCTGATGACAAGTGACAACCCATCCAATAATCAGAGTGATGTTAAGTAACACTGGAGCAGCAGACAATGACCAATGCATTTTTCAGAAAGTGCACTTGCCCACACAACAATAAGTATACTGTCTATACAGTGTTTCCCACCCCTGGTCCTCAAGGCACACTGCCCTGCATGTTTTAGGTGTTTCCTTGCTTCAGCACAGGTGATTTCAATTAGCAGGTCTTTGCTGAACTGCAATCAGCTGAATGAGGTGCATTAAAGCATTGAAATTTCTAAAACATGCAGGGCAGTGTGCCTTGAGGACCAAGGTTGGGAAACACTGGTCTATAGACAGGTCTTTTAGGACTGTCTGGTCTAAATCCTTCAAGACAAGAGGATTGGACCATGAAAGCAGAACCGGCTTATTATCGTGACAATCTCCCCACAGCCTTTATTTTAAACGACAACACATGCTGATGCCTTTTATAATTAAAACTCAAGTGGCTCGGTTTCATTTGTTTTTTCAGGCATGGCTGTTCATTCTCTTCCACTTTCATGGCTGTTCAAATTGATTTTACTTTTTGAAATTGTCGCTACAAAATAGGTTAGCTACTGCAATTACAAAAGTTCTAATTAAAAGCAAAATGCAAATATATTCATAATTATATTGCTGTCTTATCAGTTTCATGGCTGGTGTTACTTTTAAGCAGGCAGGGGGGAAAAGTAACCATGAGAGAAAATGAGAAAGAGAGAGCTAGGAGGAAAAGAAAGGGGAGGAGAAAGAGAAAGAAAAAAGCCCTTCAGTGTGATCTAATTAGCTGTCTACCACAGAGGACACTGTACTCTGACATGTTCCCTGTCACAGCATCAATTAGCTGACCAGATCTTTAACTCAGCATCAGGACACCTATTTTACACGCACACACGCACCCCCACACCCCACGCACACACACTCATCTTTTTATCTTCAAGGAGACTTTGCATTGACTTCCTTTTTTTTTCCTGAACATTAACCCTGACCTTAAACCTAGCCATTGCCAGTACATGTCTAATTCTAAATCTAAATTCAATTCACACCTTAGTCCTAAACCTACATAATCCATAACCCCAAAACAACACCAGGGAGCCAGGGTTTGGATGAAGTGTAGACTGTTCTCACAACATAGTATTGTTGGAAAAATGTTCCTCACATTAAATCAAATACAAGACCACACACATGCACGCAGAGGCGCACACACGCATGCACACATCCAGACGTAATACTTGACAAAAAACAGAGACGGTCATTCTCACATATTTTCATCACACTTACTTTTCACCACCAACACTGATTATAACTCTTCACACCTCCTGACATTTTGATCAAATCAAACAGATGGCTTCTGAAAATGCCAACTAACAGTTTTATTTGATAAGTTGAGCTTTGACTTAAAATAAAACCAGTCACTGCTAACATACAGTTCACAAAGGATTCATAGCATTCAAAGTGTTTTGTTTCCCATAGCCTGATTTTAGAAATGTCTTACAAATACATATCTGAAAAGTATTGTGTGGTTATGTATGAAGGTCCATTCACTTTGATGCCCTTGAATAAAATGAAGTGCAATCAACTACTCTTAGAAGTCACCTAATTAATAAGTGAGTCCACCTTTTTGTACTTTAATCCCAGTATAAATCCAGGTGTTGTGCGATGGTCTCAGTAGAGTACACGAGTCATAAAAAGCCTCCAAAAATGTCAAGAAACACATGGGACAGTGTTTGAAGAATGCTGTGTAGTAGTTAAAAGCACTGTTAGGCTACAGAATAATATCACAAAACTTTGAACATCTAATGAAGCAGTACTTGATCCATTATTTTGAAATAAAAACAGCTTGGTGTAAGTTCAAACCTAAAAAGACATGACTGTTCACCTGAACTGACAGGTGGACAAGACAAGACCATTAATGAGAGAAGCAGCCAAGAGGGCCATGATAACTCTGGAGGAGATGCACTCTGGTTGGATAAGAAAACCTGCATCAAAATGGTATGTGTATATTCAAAATGACAGAACTTGAATTGTTTTGATAAGAAGAATGGAGACACTGCGACAGGTGACCCTGCCTCTCGCCTAGCTGGAGATAGGCACCAGAACCTCCTGACCCCACTAAGGGACAAGGGTGTTAGAAAATGGATGGATGGATGGATGGATGAATGGACGAATGGAGACAAAATTTTGCCTCTTGATATGCAAAGCACACAGAAACATACTCCAACAAATGTTTAGCTATAACTTCAAAGGACTGACACAGGGAAGCTGAATACAAATCTATAATTCAATTGATTAACAATACAGATAGTGAAGCTCAAGTCTTGTTACTAAAATGAATCTAGCAATGTTTTATGCACTTAATTTCCCTCTCAGTATGATTCAGTACACCTAATTTCCTTTTTATGCACAAAAACAGATTCTCCATGGCCAAGAACATCTTTATTAATGTTAGTATTAATTTGTTCATTGCATGATTATTGTCAGTGAATCTAAAAAAAAATGTTTGATGGAAATGCCTGGGTATGCAAATAAAAAATAATATCCGGTGCATCATTTTGAAAGAATACAAGGTTCAAAAAATTTTTAAACACAATATATTGTTTAATTAAGCACTTATCCCTAGGATTGAAGACAAATATGCAATAAAAAATACATTGTGTTCAAGATAACTGGTGGTTGGAGAAGTATATAAAAACACAAAATCTTAGTCATAACCGAGTTCTGTGAGTTTTATGTGGGAGGAGAAGAATTGACCTTAAATGGAGAGGAACTAAGTTTGGTAGAAAGTTGTTAGAAAACTGACAGATAAAAACGATAGAGGGAAGAGACAACATTTTACAGACTAAAGAGAATTTTAACTTGCAATTGCTTTGGGGTAAATACTAGTTCGTAAGTGCAACAGGGCAGCTTTCCTGTCACACATGCTGAGCATTAGTTTAAGTAGTTTAAAAAATATAAAGAAGTGGTAAAAAAAAAATGTTGGCAGGATTCATGGTAACCTCAGTTCTCTGGTTGCAGTGAAAATGGTTGCTGAACTTGAAAATGTTTGGGAAACATCTCGTAGCACTAAAAACTAAATCCCAGTTGAGGAGATGTGTATGTGCAATCAAACTAATTTGGTATATAGTTCTAATGTCAGAAAAGAGAAAAAATAAAACAAACACATTTGTTGCCTTAGATCAGATCAGTTCTCAGCAATACTTCTAAGTTAGAGTACCAGTTTTTAAAGTTTTGACACTGAAATGTCAGTTTTATAGTCAATATGCAATGTTTTCATATAACTTTAATGCTCTGCTCAATAGATGGCAAACATTATCAAACTGAATGCCATTTATTTTGAGTGACAGCTGGCAGGCTTTCGTTTGATGTCTACCATCACATAAAAATGATCATATAAGTAAATGCAGACACTTCATTTTTCTTGTGCTAAAGACAAAAACAAATAAAACTAAAAAAAATGTTTGATCTGCTAGAAAAACAAAAGACCATGTAGCCATTTGAACCTTTTAAAATATCTTACATTCTTATGCAAGGACTTCCTTTTGAATACAAAATTTATTTTACTGTTTTCTCTCCTTTTAACAACATTAAATTGCATTAGAAAAACAAAAAGCAAAAGTGAGTCACTGACATTGTTTCAGGCCAGAAATGGTAATAAAAATTTGATAATAACTATGATTTGGATTACATGAGCCTGCTAAATTCAGAGCTCTGTTAATGGCATTTTTGCCTTAAAGAGGTGTAGTGGAGGAAATGTCTTGTTTATTTATTATTAAACACACCCTCTCTTTCAGTTTGCTCTCAGCCATACCCGCTGGTACAGCTGCTGTATCTGCCCATGATCTTTTATTTTCTGCAACTAAACTTAATCCCTTCTGAAAGGGTAAAATTTCATTTTGCTCCTCTCTCTGTTCTCGATGCAAAGCATCGGTGCTTGGGGCTGGGCTATCTGCTTGGTCACACGAACATGACAGCTATCTCTCGATCTAAATTATGATCTTGCCATTCATCTCATGTGAAGCCTGCTTTATTGCATATACACCACAAATATCCCGATGGAGGGTTGAAAAAAGTCAGTGCTTTACAAAGTGGAAAATACAAACGTCAGACTGGAGGCATTTGGTCAGATTTTTATGAAAGGACTACTTTATTATTTCCAAGCATTCACTTTGGAAGTGAATCAAATTCTCTTTTACTGTTTAAGCCATTGACAAAATTAGACAAATGCAATGCATGTCAAAAAAGTCAGTCTGCAATACTTTGTCAGAGTACTTTGTGTCTTTTACATAAAGCACATTCTTCAAAGCATTGTGTAGATAAGTTAACAGTGAGTAATATCATCCTAATTATTTTCTATTCAAAATGACATTAACTTGTTTGGCCAAAATCTAAAACGTTGAGAAAGTAGCCTTACAGCAGTCGTATTTAAATAAAGTCAAATATTGTCACTGCTGTTGTATTGTGGAGCCTAGTGTGCATAAACAAAAAACAACAAAAAAAAACAACTTCTACACTTTGTACCCACAAACTGTGAGATTTTAATCAAATTAAAAAAATGAATCAGAATCATAGTTCAGTATTTTAAGAAATAATTTAACTTTTTTTTTTTCTACAACTAATTCAGTCAGTGGGTTTGTACAAGAGGATAAGACATTTTCACCTTGCTCATGAAAAACTGACATTTCATTGACTAATATGGATTAAAAAGGGTTTGTTCTGATAAAGTGGTTTTCAGGTGCATTTAACTACTTTCAGCTACTTAAACAGAAAACTTTTCCAAACAGATTCTGAATCATTTGCATCTTTTCAGAGTGTGAAGCCTGAGGCCCAGTGAAAGTTTTTCTTCCAGTTTTATTTTGCTTGGTAGGTTCTCTCCATTGGTGGTTGATTGTGGCTACTCTGTGCCAAGAGGCAGTCTATTTTCCCCTCCCTCAGAAATGTATTTTTTCTCTTCACTTTCAGTCAGTTCCTTTTTAATTCTCACTCTCAAATGTCCAGTCAGACACTGTGTGAACAGAGTCAAGAACAAATTTTAAAAGCATCTATATGGTTGATTTTGTTTGTATTGCAAATGGTTGCAATTTGAATTGCACTGATTACCAAAGTATATTTTTTGTTCTAAACTCTAATAACATAAGCAAAGCGTACTAAGTAAACACGTGTATTTAAACTTCTGTATAAAAAGGTCAAAAAGCACCTGGACACATACCTTCTAAGAAGTAGAAATGGATTTGTAACCCTTATCAGACTGATAGATGGCAATGAACCCAACTTATCAGACAGCTTTGTAAGGGTTTTATATTACCACTATGCAACTCTTTAAATGTTTTGTGTTTCTTTTCCTCTGAAAAAAAAAAACATTTTTTGGTGCATCTCAGAGTTACAACTGGACTTGACATTGGAAACGGAGGAATGCAGCATCAACGTCAGATACTGATGGGTTTGTGTATATTCACACAATTCTTTAGTGTTCCCACAAAAATTGGCAGCACAGCGTTTTGGCATATTTCCAACAAAACACAGACAAGCAAACAAAAAAAACATGTTTTTCTTGTGGATGGTCATGAAACAGATCTAAATCACTTTCTACATCCACTTGTACTACCAATACAGTTTTTCCCATTACAATCATTTTTCTATAGGCGGTGAAGAGGAAATACAATTCAAGAATATGTTTTTGACACACTATCATTGTCATTAAATTAAGTTTGATATACATTTACTTTATTTGTGGTAAAATAAATGACTGTGGGGAGACCCTTGGGTAATATCTTGATTGTACAGGTCAAGCCCTAAGCTGTATAATAAAACATTGATACACAGGCAAGTAAGTTACATTATACTATATGAAAAAATAGTTCAGGTCAAGGGAATTACCATTACTGTACTCATCTCAAATTCCTGTCTTCATTTTGGTCCTGCTCACCAATTACATGATATGACCATTAGTGCTTTGCCATTTAATGGAGGCTCTGGTAGGTAAACAACTGATAGACTGTAAGACTGATAAAGTGTGACTTGGGAGTAGAAAACAAAACTGACAATACTGAAATAAAATAAATCAAGAGACCTAACATTTTACAAAAGCAACACAACCACAATGACCTTGGCACATCTTATACTCCATGCATCATGTCACATGCTTTCTTTATGAAATCTTCATGAATAACCCAGATACATTTAGAAGCTTGTGATTCAGTTTGTCACAAATGACTCATGAACCGGGTTCCAATGTAGCCAATTCATAAATGCTACCAAATTCATTATTACTGACAAATGAAGGGGGAAAACAAAGAGTGAAAGAGCAGGAAACAACAACAGAAGGAGACTGATGGCATTTTAAGGAGCTCATTAATTTAGACTGATAGACTCTAATTAAAGGTTGCTGGTAAATGAAGAAAAGTACACTTTCCTTTAATTTGAGAACCATCAAGATCTTCTATCTTTGGTTCAAAATATTTGGCAGGGAGCGGAGAACAACAGTCCCCTTTGTTATCCATTTTCTGAAACTAACCTTAAACAGTTTAATGATTTTAATTGTTTTTCCTGCCTCACAACCCATTTAATCTTCATCTGTCTATTTCTTTGAGTCTGTCTCCTTCTTTCTCAACCCTTCTGCAGTAATGACTTATATAACGTGCCCTGACTGTGGAGTGTTTTTCATCTGTAAACATGGTATTTTCTGGGCGGTGGCTGTCACTAGACAGAAGTAAATAGAGATCGGACATCCTGCTTTTCAATCAGAGCAGACAAAAGAAGATCAAGAAACACAAATACAACAATATTCACAAGAGAAACAAGTTATTGTGTGATATATTTTTAAAAACTTTAAAAAAATTTAACACCAATAGTGCTCCAAATATTTGATTTTGCTTTGACAAGAAAAACAGCCCATGTTTCCTCTAACACCCTAAAATGGAAATGGTATTCTGCCATCCTTGTTTCAGATCATTTTTCCAATTACTGTCACGTAATATTATGTGTGACCGTTCTGTGTACTCCAGTTATCACTAACCAGTACAGCCTCAATACAAGCTGTCATATAAAACTCCCTTAAGGGCAGTTGAACATTCAGCATGCCTCTAAGTGAAAATGGTATACTTTGTGAAAATGTGTTTTTTATTTTCCATGTGAGAATCAAATGAAGCATTGTGTTATTTGGTTGTGTCCCCTCACTGTGCTTATAACTTGAAGCTGCTCCACTGATTTGTCTGCAGCATGTTCCCTTTACAGCATGTACCGGAGAGCACATCATCTCATTATTCTACAATACATCTTTGAAGGAGAATGTTTAAGGGGATTTCACCACAGGACCAAACAACACACCGACACAGTTGGTAATGCTGTCGGAGATAATGTCCTATCCCCTACTGAAATATATGTCTTGTATTACTGATGGGCAAGACACCAGTGAACCAAAACTCTTAAAAGTTAGTTGGCAGTAAACTGCTTTATTTGAACTGGGGAATTGTGAATGGCAATAGTTATTTGAGCTTCAGGAAGGGATCTGCTATCATTTTGTCAATCCCAGATTTACATTTACATTTTTGTTTCTTTTCTCTCTTTTGTGGCAATTTTTAATAGAAATCACTGGTGTGCAACTTTAAATGGCAGACGAAGGAACCGTGAGGCTGTGCCAATAAGAGTTCACACATGACTACCATAGAAGAGCCCAAAGTCAGTTGCCCTTCTAACTCAATATCTGTATGTATTTTCATTAAAAACTTTCCTGTTAAGTTACAAATGACTTCTCAAAACATGCTGCAGGTGCATAAAATTTTGGCTTACATCTGCTACCGGTTGCAACAGTCGTAATTATGTGGTATCTCTTTGAGACAGCCTACGTTACCGATTAGTGATGTCACAAGTATGTGTCACGTGGTGGCTTGTGAAATGCCAGGTAAGTTTGGTGAAAAGTTTTAAATAAAGGACACACAATGTGGGATTCCCAGTACCAGTGCAGCCATGAGTTTTTGACTCTCCTCTGAATATTACTGCTCCCTCCTCTCAACCATTAAATACAAATCCAACCTATACTAGAAGGTGCATTAAGCTTTGCCATCGGAAGTAGAAAATGTAGAAATAAGATTGCTGAAATCAAATCAATCTCAAAATATAAAAGGATTTTAAAATATCTTTGCCCATCCTTTGGTTGCCCATTAGAGTGGGAAGATTGAAAATGACCACAGACTGCTTATTTTAGAGCTTCACATGCTTTCATGCAACAAATACTGAAATTTTTTGAGCTTTTGAAGATAAACCACAATTTCATCAAACTCTGTGCCTTTTTCTCTTATCAGTCCAGTTCACTGTATCTTGATGCTATTATTCATTCCCTGCTTTCACAAATCTAATATTCGGGAAAATGGTTCAGTGACTTGCCACAGTCGTTAAAATGATAAAGACGACAGAGTCAAACATGTCTGTTAGAATCAGGATGAGTCTAGTGGAAGGAAGGGAGCTCGTATAGATGACCCTTTGCTAAGGCTCGTTCTCCTTGTAGCCTGTGAGAAACTCACATATAAGCCAAAGCATTGTGAAAAGCAAGTCACTTTAATTTGATCCTACTTTTGGTCCAAAACAAGATTTGGTCAGGCAAATCTCTGACAGCTAAGGCTGCAACGGGATTGCGGCAATTCATCCCATAGCAAAAGAACAACTTATGGTTGTTAAGAGTAAATGGGTTAAACTTATTAGCAACTTTCTAGTTACACCGACCACCACTCAAAGCACTCGCATATATTTATGCATTCAATACAGAAAATTTAAAACTTTGGAATGAGTGCCTCGCCCAAAGAGGCATTACTATGTGGCAGGGGAGGAAAATGGAGTCAAACCCATAACTTTCTGACTACAAAACAAAAGCTGCGCCAATTGCCACAACCATCAGAGTTGTAGGCTGAGGTTTCTATGAATTAGAAATGTGTACTACAGAAAACATCAGACCCATCTTGCATGTATCTGAAAAACCTTTTAACATTTAATGCTGTGTTATTGAGTCCTTGGTGTGTATGTACTTTATACCTGCATTATTTCCATGAAAAAAAACCTTTTCTCAGTTTTATTCTTCATTGATAATACTTGCCTTTAAATCATGGAGTTATAATGTTATGCCCTTCTGGGCAACCAACTCGATTCAATTTAACTTAATTTATGTGTAATTTTGAATGACGGAAGCATATTTTTGGGAAATGTTTTAACTTGTGGTCTCAAAATTTGAAAACACTGTTTTGAATGATAGATTTCTCCCTTAAAAACTCTCTGCACTATTATAACCCGAAAAAGGACAATGTTTTGTTGTAACTGTAAGCCGATAGGTAAAGAACGTCACAAACAGGGTGACGCATGGAAAACGTTAAACCATGATAAAGCATGTGAAAAACACAGTACATGCCTTGGCAATCATTTTTAAAGGTCTATTCTCAGCCCAAGACATTTATGAAATCTGCTTAGAAGATGTGCTTTCATTTCTGAATGCTAACATTTCTTTTCGCAGTCGAACTGTACAACTTCTATTTTTGTTCTTGGCTTAAATTTTTGGATAGAGAAATATTCATTAAATGTGCAAGAATTCATAACAATGTGCATCACTAAGCGTTTAGTCAGGCAGGACCATGTTTAATAATCCTCATGTTTATTTTAGATTAGTGAATTTATGCTCATACTGACACTAAGATGGCACAAGCTAATAAGCTTTTCAGGATAAATGAATTGAAATACTTTCCCTAGGTTGTTAATAATAAGTCTAAATTTTTATAATTTCTTCCAGTTACAGTTGTCTTTAGATATGTATGATTTACAATATGCCTTCTATTTTCGTTCCTGGTGTACTTAAAGCTAATTTTCCACTAGACTCTAAGTTTGCATAAGAGCCTTATTTCTTAGGTCATTGTCCTGGTATTTGGCACCTCCATCAAACCTTGTTTTTATCACATACCTTTTTTGGTTTGCCATAATTTCTTTGTAGTATGAATATGACTGTCTTACTGATGATATTATACATGTCCATTTTTAGAAAATGATAAATGATACATGAATTGTACAGAAAGATAGTTGAAGTCACCAGCCAATCTCCCACAAGTCAGTAGACAGTAGGTGACAGTTTTGTTTATGTGTGTGCCCACAGGCATTAATTTGTTTCCTCTAATACAGAGGTGCCCAAAGTCTGTCCTCGAGGGCTGGCATCTTGCATGTTTTAGTTTTCTCCTTGGTTTAACACACCTGGATCAAATGATGGCTCATTAGAGGCCTAAGAAGAACATTGACATGCTGAAATGGTTGTTACTACCACTAGGGAGAGAACTAAAACATGCAGGATGCCGACCCTCCAGCACCGACTTTGAGCACCCTGGTCTAATACAGGCCAGCGTCTTCCACATTTTGTGTGTGTGTCTAAAAATGGTTTTGAAACAAATTGAGGTGAAGTAATTTAATGTTTTTTTTCTCATGGTCTACTTCATTATGACAAAAAGAACAAAAACCAATTATGTTTATGTATAAAGTTGAGAGGGTTTTTTACATTAACTGAGTAAAGAAACTAACCACTCCTAACAGTTGTGTGATCCATGTTTTTTTGATCATTCCACCTCTGCCAGCATCAGTAGTTGTCTTCTCCTTCATTGTAAAAAACAAATTAAAAAGCACAAATTTAAGTGATTAAATCCACTTCTCCCATGAAATTGTAATGTACTGAGAGCTTATCATGGAGAAGAAATCATACATACTAATTAAGCTTACTACAGTTTTACAAATAATTATTTCTTCAAATAGTACAGAATTACAGAGTTAAGGTGAAGCTCAATTAAAAATGAGCAATACTGGGAAATACCAGGAACTGTTGAAGATTTAACACATTTTTTGGTGTTGGAGAATTACTAAGACTTTTATTGTTTAAAATTTATGTCCAGTACAGATATTATATATTATCTTAACACATTTTATGATGTTAAGCTCAGCTGTGATTAAAGTTAGTGACCAAATTAACATAAATAGTACGTATCTAAAATGCAACAAGGGTTGCTGAGTTTCTTTTCTGCCATGTCATCACTGTAGCTCAGAAGGAACTGAAACAAAAATCACTCCAGAACAAGTTTTGGAATGTAATTTTGGCTTCTGCTTGAATAATTTACGTGAATAGAAATTACAGCACCCTACACACTAAAGTTTACTATTGAAGAAAGCTAATTAGCAGCATTTACCATGGTTTAGACATTGGATAGTTTGTGGCCTCTGGTAATGTAATGAGGACATTTTCAACTTTTATATATTTAGGGTCTTGGAAATGTGGATGTTTTCTATGCAAAAGTAAATGTATCTTAAAGTGGTATCTGAAACATATAAATGGTGTATACCAACAATGTACTTTCTATTGAATTATTTTTATTCATGCATTGCAACACAGTAAATGTCATATTTGAAAATTTTTTACCTGCTCTGTCATTTTAGGGGCATGAGTAAATCAATAATTAAACTTGAAAAGTAATTTGTTATTTTTCTGTAAAAAATAAATTGCACATTGCAATTGAGTCTTTTATGTAATAAAACCATGACACAGATTCATAAATAAAGCATAATAGGAACATGAATTCCTCTCATTTTCTTCAAAGTTGGCTTTATTCCACCAAAAGCAAAAATAATCTCTCAATGTCACCCAAATTGCACAATACTGCATTATTCATTACAATGCACAGAGGATCAAAGATTACTCCCAATTGCAACATTAGACGTTTACTATAATAGCTCCAGAAATACAGCAAGCCATTCCAGTATAATATTAGCTCTGGGACAGGGATTGCTGTGAAAATGTTTCATTACGGAGGTAGAGGCATGACCCTGGCCAAGTTAGTTGTCGGATACTAAAGATGCTACATAGTATGTCATTCAGCATAGCATCTATGAAGCACTTATGAAGCATAGCTTTTCTGCTATCAAGACTAATTACAGTTAAGATAAAAGCTGAAGAGATTTGAAAAGAGATTAGAAATGTTCTTATTCCTGTTTTTAAATAATTTGGAGTACTTGTAAAAACTCATTGATTGACATCCAGAAGCTATAAT
>CAEGAE010044511.1:0-12523 GCA_903067095.1 Girardinus metallicus
CTAAACTACAGAAAAGTAACTGTTAGAGAAGCTCAAATGTGAAAAATTGGACTGATGTTGATATGCGATAGTAACACTGCTGTTACGTTAGATTTACCAATGTTTTATTTTATCTTTTTTTTTATCCGATTACCCGATTAATCGTAAGAATAATCGATAGATTACTTGATTACTAAAATATTTGTTTACAACAGCCCTATTGAGTTTTTTCTTTTTCTAATAAGATTAGTTATTGTAACAGCAAATTAAAAATGTACTTGACTCAGTTTATGTATAAGCAGTTTTTGCTTATACATAATGACACCTGTCATTGTATATTCTCTCAACGTTTTTAAAACATTTGCTATTTCTTACAATTTTCCTTTTGCTCCTTTACTTAAGCTGTTCTGCAACTTTAGTCTGTTTCAGCAGAAGAAATTGACCAAAACCTTTTAATCACACTTATTACTAAACCTCAGTCTGCATTTGCACACATGCTAGAAACATAAGCAATAAACCTAACTGTCATGTTTAACTTTAACTCGTATATCAAATTTGCTGAATTTTAAGCTATTCAGAAGCAATAAAATGCTTATTAGATTTTTGTATTTGCAGGTGAGAGCTCTGTTGACTTCCTGTTTGACTTTGTCGAGCCGTCTCAGGGTCCTTTCGGTGGATTCGATGCTCTCGACACGCGTCCCAGAGCAGGTAAACACCTGCTAATCTAAACTTTAACCGTGATTAGGTCATCAGTAATCACTCTTTGTTTTGTTCTTTAAAGGCGTCAATGGCAATTTGTTGGTGACTATATCAGGAAGTGACTCTGCTACTGTGACAGAAGTTGCTCTGGTGGAATCGACGAAGGGGTCGGAGGAGACGTTGGGAGTTGTTGTATCGCAGGGAAGCGGGAACTTTTTAGTCCAGGTTGATGTGATGCCGACGGTGGAGTTTGTAGTGAGAGTAAAGGGGAGAGTTCAAGGTTCTGCTACTGACTTTCAGAGGCAGTCGCCCACCAACTTCAGAGCTTCTAATCTGACTCTGACAGTGAGTAAAAGTGTGGCATAAAAATCAAGACCAAAAACCTGATAAATAATTGAAAGTTAACATTTAAACTCTTTTATTCAGGCCGACTCAGACAGCATCTTGATTGCAGGAACCATGACCTCTGTGCCCTTCATTGTGGCTTCAAGTAGAGCCGACGGAAACATAACCATCCGAGCCACCAACTCGAGAAGTCTTGACTCGACGTTTCCGACCGTTTTATTGTTGGAAAGTGGGAACGGCACTAATGGCACGGTGACCCTGCTGGCTCCGCTGAGCATCCCGTCTGGTTCCGACGTCATCCTCACCATTGTGGCCGAGACTCCAGATGGAAGTGACACCAACTATATTGTGCTGCGATTCTCTGTAGTAAACTCTGTAATAAAGCCACAATTAAGTCCTTCAAGCTTACCTTAAGAATTAGGCAACAAGACAGTTCTTTAAAATATTCAAGCCTGTTCTCGGACCAAGGCTGCTTCTATCACAGTTCAACAAATAAACATTGTGATGCTTTCCTCAATGCATTTAATGCAACTAATGTTCAAAATTGTAACCAATGCCAATGAAACATAGTTGCTAAAGGGGGAAAAAAGTAAATATACTCAGCAAGTGAAATGTCTACAGGTTCTCTGGTAATAACTAGATTTCAAGATGCTCTTGAAATCAACAGAAAAGTTAAAGATGACAGTCTCACCCATTCTGTCAATGTTGAGATTTCCAAAAATGGTCAAATGGTGTTTACTGGTAATTAGACATTACCCCAAATATTAATACAATAGTAACCCATCCCTACTCATGTACAGACTGTTATAACTAATAAGCCCTTTTTGCAGTTATTAACTCATATATAATCCAAAATGTAATTAGATGATCTTGTTTTCCCCGCAGTTAAATGATTTCACCCAACCAGCGTGCCAGCTTCTCAGCATGCAGTCCAGCTGCGGTGAAGACTGCGGCCTGTCCACTTGGGTCGCCTCCATCAGAGTGACTGACGGCGACAGCGGGGCGGGCGTCGAACGCGTCAGCCTCATACAGGGCACCGGCGTCTTCAACACCATCCTGGAGGCCGGAAACGAGAACGTAACGCTGGCGTCCTACGTCGCCTCCTGCTGTGCGCCAGTAATGCAGCTGCTGGTTGTGGACCGGGTCGGCAACGTCGGCACGTGTCAGTTCACTGCCAGGGTCTCCGGGTCCGCCACGGCCTCGCTGTCTTTCTTTCTGTGTCTCATCATAATGGGGTTTGGACAAATTTTACTGAGTGGATTCATGAACTGAATGATTCTAATAATACTTTATAACTTATAAATACTTTATCAACCACTCTGACAAATCTAAACCATCCGGAAAGAGAATACAATTACTTTCTTTTTTTATTGATATTTGCACTGATTTTTTATTAGGGATGCACTGATAGAAAAATGTGGATAATCGATATCCAATAATAATGCTGAAATGGCTGATAACCAATATTTACCGATATTATATATATTTCACTCCAGTTTCGTCACCTCTGGCGAAAAAACCCCCAACCAGAAACAGGAAAAAAAAAACTAACAAATCAGCATTTTTTTTTATCGTACCGATGCCAAAATGTTAAAAAATTGGCTAATATTGGTGCCAATATTTCGTGCATCCCTAATTTTATAGTGGTATAGTTTTCTTTAGACATTTATTTTATTAAAATTATATTGACAGAGCAAACCTCAAACACACATTTTTATTTTTGCTAGTCTGTTAGAAGCAAACTTCTTGGTTGAATGAAGCCAACGTTGACTCTGACAGGGTCATGAATACTTTCGTGAATAACTAAATTACTTTTTTATATTCAGTATGGTGCTAAGTAAATATTTTTAGTTTGTATTAGAAAGCAAATTAAGTTGTAAATAGGGTAAAAAATTAAAAAGTGCATTGTGTGTAGAGCAAAAGCTCAAGATGGATGATGTTACTTGAATTGGGAGACCTTGTTGGTCCATAATAAATTATCTAAGATATTTGTCTTTTTTTATAGTAGAGATGAATGAAGGCACTATTAGTCACAGTGTTTACACCATGCAGAGTACTTCCAAAGCAAAAAAGCAACAAGACAGACATAGTTGGGGGTTTTTCTGTGAAGTGTATCCAAGGTGAAATTCATTCACTGCAAATTTTAAAAGGTGCAGCACTGAAAAAAATGAAGCAGCCTTTTAAAAAAAAAAAAACAGATTTTATTGTGGTTATGTGTCTATTCTTACTCTTTTACAGAACACAAACATGTTTTTCTCTTGACATTATAAGTTTGATATTTTATCACCTGTTTTCTTTAGTCACTATTTACATTTTGAAATGTATTCGGAGAGGTCTGAGAATATCTGAACATCTGGTACATGTGTACGCTCTATTCGTGGTGGAGTTTTTCCTGTTCCTTTTTGCTCTCTTTACTTATTTTTATTTTCGGGGGGAAGAATGAAAGAATGAAAAGCTAAGAGCCCCCGAGCCGCTGCGTACACATGCGCTGCCATCGTTTTTCGTTAAACTTTGTAAACATTTCTAACTTTTTTTCCTCACGTCTGACTTGCATATGTCCTTCAATTGCACAGTCCCACAGCTCCACAGTTTTCAGTCCATTCAAATCAATAAAGCTATGACTTCACAAATGCATTGCCTTTGCCACTAAGGTACATTCTTTTCAAACTCTGATTAGAATTTTGCAGAAATGGCCACAAAGCCTCTGAGTTTGGCTGGAATTTGATTATTTAACAAATTATTTGGACTATTTAACAATATATTGAAGGAGGCAAAATGGCTGAAGTTCTCAGAAGGGTGATTTCTTGCCAGTGCAGTGGAAATGCATTTCTATAACATGATTCTGAAATTCAGACCAGTTCCTTAACTGATGCGTTCACATGCACATCAGGCGGTACCGTTGGCGTACTGGGAAAGCTTATTCTCCAAGTCGCAGATCCGCTTCTCCTGAGACAAAACTGTGGCCTTCAGATTCTGAATCTCCTCCAGTAGCCTCTCAAGCAGCTGAGGCTGGACAGGAGGAAACAGGAAGGAAGGGAAACAAAGGGAAAAAAGGAAAACAGAAAGTGATGAAAGAGGGGAGAATGATAAAGAAAGAAAGGGGGGAAAAAAAAGGTCAAGGGTAGTGAGAAACTAAACCAAAACAGAGATGGGTGCTTTGAAGGGAAAAGTTGTGCACAATAAGAAAAAGGTTCAACAGAGAGGGAAATGTTTGAAAAGCCGTATAAATGTGAAAACTTTTATTTAGACGAAGTTCAAGCAAATACTGTTAATGCAGCAGAATGATATGAATCCCAATAATTTCTGTGAAAACAAACAAATCAGCAGATCAGGCTTCGGATGCTCAACGTGTCCAAAACTTACAGGCAAGCTGTTGGTGTCCAAGGCGGACATGCTACGTCTGGTGGTGGGCCTGGAGTCCAACACGTTCTTCTTCGCCACCTTGAGCTCTCGGCTCTTCGGAGGCACGTAGCCGTCCCTCATGGAGATGAGGATGGGATCTTCGTCACGGCCGTCCAGCCACTCTTCAGGCTCCATGGCGGGATCAGGCCCTGCTGTGTCAGGGTAAAGGTCATCCTGGAAGAGGTCCGACTGGCCCACACGAAGGCAGGCAAGAAGAAGAGAGAGATTTTAATTTGCTTTTGTTTTGAACAGTTAAACTGTAGATCTCTGTTGCCAACAAATGTGGGCAGAGTCCCCAAAGGTTATACTCCAGTGAAAGTATCACTACTTCAACATATTTTAAGTAAAAGTAAAAAGTAGCCATCCAAGAAATTACTCAAGTAAAAAGTATTTGGTTAAAAGTCCACTCAAGTCTACTGAGTAACTGATTAAGTTATCAATTATTTAATATTAAAAAATTACATCATCAGATGGACCAAATTAAAGTCAAGTGGAAATTTTGGTATTTTATGGACAAAAAAAATGACAATATTTCATATAAATAACAAAAAGGGGTTAGGGCTACTTACTTTCCTAGGAACTGTCATGGTGATGGGCTCGCACTTTTTGTCAAGTAGCTTGTATAACCTGGGAGAGAATAAAGGAATGACAAACAGGAAAAACACAGCGATCCGTCAGCCTCGTGTTCGTTTACAGTCTGATTTCCATTTAAAGATGGTGACAAACAATTTGCAGAAATCAGCATCCATGATGTAACGGCGCTCAGACAGAAATTCAGAGTCTGAGCGTGAGGAAAAACTGTTTCAGAATGAGTATTATAGTTAAAATATTATATGTTAACTGCATCAAGGTGTGTTGAAACGACTTGTAAGTAAGTAGTATAAAATTTGCTTTAGGCGATGATAACAGAGAAGTGAGAAAACAGAGAAAACAAAACTTCTAAGTTTAATTTAGTCCAGCCTCCACTAACCATTTTCTATATCAAAAATACAGAAAGTCGCATATTTTCGCTTTTAAAAAAAGCCGTAGAGCAGCAGACGTGAATGTCTTACCGTGCAATCTCACATTTGGTGACGTCCACACCTCTCTTTGGCATGAAGCCCATCCCTCTCTGCGGCTCTTTGCTGCTGAAGGTGCTGAGGTAATGGACGTACGGCGGCTCCTCCGTGATCTCAAAGTAACGGATACTACTGTCCCCCTGCACGAAGAAAGCATTTAAACTAAAACCACTCACTCTCCCAATCAGAGCCAGAAATATAGGACATATTTACAAATCTTTATATGTAGGATCAAATTAGAAGTTTCCATATGATTAGATTCATTTTATTATAAGTAGGACCTTTTTCAGTTTATAAATAAACTGAAATGAGCTGAATTTAAAGAAACTGTGTATTTATATGATTTAAAAGAGCAAACCGGCTCACCTTCCCACACAAGTAGACCATGTTTGCGTCAGCATCATAATACGGTAACAACACTCCGTTACTCGTGTCCAGCTCCAAAAGTGCTATAGGCTCTTCAAAGTTTGTCTAAACAGAGTAAAAACAGCCAAAATGTGAAATATGATCAACTTGTCGTCCTTTGCCTTCTGATAAAGACCGTTTGAAATGTGCTTGTTACCGGATCCCAGAGGCCGAGCTCTCGCTGGCTCATCCGGGTGAATCCGGTGGTGAAAATGTTTCCGTCTCTAATGAAGATGGCTCTCATTGGTCGGATGCCTTCATGTGGAGCCAGACGTTCCTGTTAGGAAGCACAAGGAAAGATGTGACAACAGAAACCTTTTCAAGAACGAAAATAAATCTGTACTGAATTCTGATTCTCTATCCACATCAACAAAAAGCCTAAATTCATTTTATCCATGTAAAGACTTATTAGATTTCGTCGCTCTTAGAGAAGGAGGAGATCCCAGCAAGTTTTTATAGTTTCCAAATTAAAAATTTGTTTAAGCTTTTCAGAAAGTTTGACTTCTGTCTAACTTTGGTGCACACATTGATATTTTCGAAGGCTGCAACCCGATATGAGGGAATCTCAAAAGTAGAAGCAGCAGATAAAAAGTGGGAGATCAAAACTGGGGATGCAGAGTCATATAAGTCCCAAGAAATTTAAATATATTTATATAAGTCTTTATATATTTAGATTTTCTTTGCTAGCTTTGAATCATGTTAGACGTATTTACATACATGATGGTGTTTGCACAATCACGTACTCTGTTTTTAAATAACACCATTTTCTGAACTAATATACTGCATTGTAAATAATCTGACTTTTTCAGACATTTACATTTTGTACATTTTTGAAAATGTGATCCGACTCAGTTGCACATTCCTTGGATTATTATTTCTAATAACTGCACAATATTTTCTGTTATAGTTTTGTACAGTATATTATTATTATTATTATTATTATTATTATTATTATTATTATTATTATTATTATTATTATTATTATTATTATTGTTATTATTAATCTTGTTTTTTATATATTGGTTTTAACACTTTAATAAGTTTTTGTATGAACCTACACTTTTTGCTTCAATTTCCCCTTTGCAGGACAATAAAGACTGTTTTGTTTTGTTTTGTTTTGCCTTGTTTTGTTTTGTTTTGTTTTGTTTTGTTCTAGTGGGACATTCTACTCCAATCTGGTAATGTTTGACACTTTTTATTTATCAAGAAACACTTTTTTCACTCTATTACCATACACCACACTGTTTTGGTCACATAGTCACATAAAATCCCAACCAAACACATTGAAGTTTGTGGCTGTAAGATGGCAAAATGTAAAAATGTTTTATCGTTTAGTACTTGCTCACTCACCGCCACCACTTCCCTCTTTCGGGGGTCGCAGACACGCAGGCGTCGATCCTTACAGGTGGTGCAAAACAAGCTGCCGTTTCGGTTCCAGCTGACGCTGTAGATGAGGTCCGGGTGGTCGTCCATGGATATGAGAGGTTCGCCTGTTCCCACGTTCCAGATTATTATCAGATTGTCACTGCCTGGAAGCAGACAGAGTCAGAAAAGAAAGATTTTAGTCATCTTCACAACGCCTTTTCTGGTTCTAGCACATTACTGCGACTCAGAGTCGGGTGGTAACTAGTTACATTTACTCCATCATATTTACTTCAGTAACTTTTTTGAAAAAAATTTACTTTTTGGAGTATTTTCACTACGCTGTGCTTTTTTGCTTTTAGAGGAGTAATTTTATTTTGAAGTATTGTTGCTCTCACTAGAGTAAAGTGTCTGGATTCTCTATCCACTGAATGAAAAACAAACGTAAAAATTTACCAGACACAGACACAAACCTGCAGTTTTTTGTGAAAGTTTCATAAGATTTTTATTGAAAGAAACTGATTTTTATTGTCATTTTGGTCCTTAAAATACCAAAATTTCCACTTAACTTTATGTTTAGTTCCATCTGATGATGCAATTTAAAATCTAGGATGGCTACTTTTTACTTTGACTTGAGTAATTTTATTTTGAAGCACTGCTACTCTTATTTGCGTTTTCGGGTACTCTGCTCACGTCTGCTGCCTAATGAAGATCTGTGTCTATGTTAGTGAAACCCACCGGCAGTGAGGAGGATGTTGCGTGCGGTGGGGTGCCAGCTGACGATGCCGACCCGTTTGGAGTGACCCTCCAGCACCACGATGGGATCGGACAGGGGACGGATCAGGGAGTGATCTGGGAT
Source organism: Girardinus metallicus (assembly GCA_903067095.1). Classification (NCBI taxonomy): domain Eukaryota; kingdom Metazoa; phylum Chordata; class Actinopteri; order Cyprinodontiformes; family Poeciliidae; genus Girardinus; species Girardinus metallicus. The sequence goes on from CAEGAE010044511.1 coordinate 8,110, forward strand.
TTGCCAAACCTGGAAAAGAAAGAGACTATTTCGTTCTCGCTGTGATGTGCAAAGGTAGCGCATGTATAAAACTTTTATAGAACCCCAATTGTCATAAAAAATAGTTTTTTTTACCAGTTTTTAGTAGCCACAGCGTCGCAGAAATATTTATGCAAAATGATGTAAGTTAATCAATTAAATGTTTGATTACAAGTAAGTAATATTGTATTAATATAGTATTTTTAAAATGTTTGACAGACATCAGCTTCTAGAGGGTGGCAGCATATTAGAGTAACTCTGCTTTTTTCATTTTTTATTTATTTCATTTTTCAATCTTTTCCTGCCTTTCTGAGAAGAAATTGCTTTTCTTTTTTACAACCATTCCTTCCTGTTTTGGATTTAAATTTTTCTTTAATTTCCCTTTGGGATAAACAAAGTATTTTTAAATTGAACTGTATTGGATTGCAGAGATAACGCGATATTATATAAATCACAAAGATAAAACATTAAGAATTCAATATTTTATCATGCCAGAAATATAAACATATGAGAGATTTTTTGTTTGTTTTTTTTTAACTAAAAGGTTTTATTTTGCTGAATTTCAACTAAATTCAGCAAACAGCCCCACTTTAATTGATTTCTAAATTTGTAGGTAAAAATTATGATTATTTCTTTCTGCAGATTTAAACCATCAATAAAGTTACAGACACAAATTAAAGCCTGTTGTCTCTTACTCCTTAAAAGTCCATTTTTAAATCTTTAGTGCATTCTGTTTTTACTTAAAGTTTCACTTTGAGACATCTTCACATTAAACCAATTAATATTTCCCATCATCGCTTTTATTGTTATCACAACAGTACAGCAAAATATAAAATAAAATTTTATCAATTTGTTTATTTTTCTGTATAAAAAAAAAATTTCCAGAAGAGTTTGGGGTTTCCAGCATGGCAGGTTTCCATGGCGACAGAGCCAGGTGAAAAGTCTGAAAATCCGTCTTACAACCCAAAGTTACCCCGATTAAAACACTAATCCTGGTTTGTGACAGTCCCAAGGTGATGACTGAACTGCTGGACAACACTCTCACTAAAAACACACACACACACACACACCCACACACATTAACTCTCTCTAAAGAGCCGTTTGCTGCAGCAATGACCCGAAATAAGGAGAATGACTTCACAGTTTTGGCCTTTCTGCAAATCCACTACAGTAACAGCTGCAACTGTCTGTCTGTGTGCTGTTTGATATAAACAAAGCCCACACACCCATACACGCACGCACACACGCAAAACACTCTTACACACACACATACTTAAACAGCGTCCATGCAGCTGCTGCCAGAAAAGAAGAAGCAATTCAGTCTTCACATCGCACAGATTCCTGCAGCCGTGACATGACCGAGTGGGCGGATCAGTGACAGGTGCTGCGATGCACATATGTTGAAACAAGCTGCCGTTTTACCACAAAAAATATTACAACAGAACATATGCACACAGACTTAAACCACTCTGCTAGAATATTTAATATTTAAAAATGAAAACATTTGAGATTAAGTTATAATTTGTCTGCTCTGATGCACAGTTCGATATAAAATATTTTTTGCGGAAAACAATGTTCAATAAATTCCAGTTAAATAGTGTTTTGTTTATTATCCTGGTGCTTTTACCAAAGAAACAAATCATGTTTTTGGACAATACAATGTTATTATTAGATCTATGACCAGAAATCTTTGTAAAAAGTTTTCAATCTGATGGATTGTCTTATGAATCCCACCAGACAAAACTCCAAACTCCTCCTCCATCCTACCACCTCTTTTTAAAGGAAAACGTTACTGAGAAATTCCAGTAATATGAATTTAAAAAAAGCTAGAAAAGACCTCTTACATTTTTAATGAACTGTAGTTAAAATGCAGTCGTTAGTGGAGAAAATATATGACATATCACATCTTCCATCCCACTTATAATGTCTAAAATCACACATAGGTGGTCAGAACATCATTACTCAACATTTTGAAGAAATGTTGATATTTCAGATATTTCGTTTTGTTCACTTCTGACAGCTGAAGTGAAACCGAACCCAGAATTATTAGAAAGATTGTAGCTTTAAAACCCTAAAGGCTGTAAAGAGGTGTCAAAAAAAACATCAAAATCAGACATTTTACTCAGCAACCATGCTCAGCTAGGCCTGTCAAAGAAAGGCAAAGCAAACCAGAAAATACTAAAATAAATCTATAAAATAACATTTCAGGACCTACAGCAGGGTCTGAAAACTGATCCAACTCATTCATTTCCTGACAACAAGCAGATGAATCAGGAGATTGCAGCAGCTTAATAGCAATTTAGTGAATCAACCATTTAAATCCATGATTTACTCCCCACACACAAACACATCGAAGCACGAGAAGAATAAAGAAATGGTACTCACCATTGCTGTGCAGTCTTCTGAGCAGCTGGCTAGGATGTTGTCGTCATGAGGGCACCAGTCGATGTCCAGGACGGGTCCAGAGTGCCCGATTACCAGCGGGTAGTTCTTATCCACACGGCCTGTCTGCAGCACCAAGGCAGGCAGAGTTTGACACATGCAGAAGGAATATTATAAAACTCCTTTAGCCAAAATATAAAGCAATATAAATACAATTAAAGAGAAAATTCTAGCCTTAACAGAAAACATTTCAATTCAGTTTTTATTTATATTTTATTTAGATTATTTATATTGAGGTTCAGTGCAGTGGCTTTGAAAAAATACAGTTCTTTAAAAAAAAATTAAGGGCCCACTGAACTGAACCCCATTGAAAACCTCCTGGTTATTCCACCAAATATCTGAACTCTTCCTGAGTTAAAACAGTAGTGTTGTTGTTTGTAAATGAATATGAACTGGTTTTCTTTGCATTATTTGAGGTCTGAAAGCACTGCATCACTTTTGTCATTTTGACCACTTCTCATTTTTTGTAAATAAATACAACATTTTTGCTTGTAATTTCAGAGACATGTTGTTCGTAGTTCATAGAACAAAAGAACAATGTTCATTTTACTCAAACATAAACCTGGAAAGAGTAAAATCAGAGAAACTGATCATTTTAAGAGCTATATATACATGACAGTACAGTGTTAGCACTGCAAGCTGCAGCACACTGATGATGAAAGCAGAAATGAGTCGCTCTCTCTTACTTTAGCCTGCTATCGAGGTAAAGTATGCTAACTAGCATATTCTGGGCATGTTCCTGGATAAACATCGCGAGTGTAGCCACAGTCTATCATAGTGGCCTCTTACTAAATAAAAATAAACAGATTGAATAAGGATAAAGAAAAGCAGAAATGTGTTCCTTATCACGTATGAGCATTAGAAATATCTGCCTGCACAGACACACACAGGCTCAGCGAGGCGTATTAATAGATCGAATGACAAGCTGTTGAAAGGGGAGTTTTTCTTGTTGCCTGTTGGGGACCCAGAGGGGGGATGAAGATCACCCTGCGGCGTATAAATAGCACCACTGTTCACCATGACTTTTCAGTGAGTTCAAAAATGCTGGAGATTACTTTGCATTTTTAAATTCTTTTCCACGAATTTTCAAAAAGATTTAAAAAATTTTCCTTGCTAAAATAAACAAGAGAAATCAATTGAAATTGCTTCTTATGATTCTCACTTGTGCTTTCCAGTGTGGCAAAACTTATAGAAGTTTTACCACTAAAGGCAACAAATCACTTTAGCCAAATACTTAAAATTACGAAGCCTTAAAGATATCAAAACACTGTATGCCAACATTATTTTAACATTTTTCAAAAGCTCGTCAATTTTACTACCTGCTATGAAGGCTAAAAAACTCAACTCGAATAATTTCTGCAGATATTTATGATTATTGGAGCACCGTTAGGAAGAGCAGGTACAAAAATCTCAGGGTATAATAACCAACAGTAAAAAGACCAAAAATAATAAAAAAAGTTTATAAATATTAGAAAAAAGAAACTATCATGATTTAACCTGCTGTTAGAATTAGCATAAAATAAAAACATTTCATACGATCTAATTGTTTTTGTTTAAAGATTAATAATTTATTTATATTGTTCAAAATAAACTCATAATTCCAGGTATGTACAACAATTATCTGTTATTTTGATTATCTATTATTTTTCAATTATGAAAATATTGTCGCTTTTTATTTTTTATTTTGAAAGGAAAGTAAGCTAGCAGCTGGTTAAGTGATCAGAATATTTGTTATTCTGTAGCATTTTTGTTGTTTTTTTAACTCATAAGACAAAAGCTATGGATTATTTACTTCATAAAAATAATACAACCTATCAGTGTCACTGGAGCGTAAAAATGTACCATGATAAATTTAAACACACTTTAATGTTGTACAACTGCTGTAAATCAAGGTGTTTATATATACATATATATATATATATATATATATATATATATATATATATATTAGAAA
>CAEGAE010044514.1:0-21113 GCA_903067095.1 Girardinus metallicus
TTGTCTCTGTGTTGCCCTGCGACAGACTGGTGACCTGTCCAGGGTGTACCCCGCCTCTCACCCGGAACGTAGCTGGACATGGGCACCAGCAACCCTCCCGACCCCATTAAGGGACGAAGGGTGAACAGAAAATGGATGGATGGCATGTGGCTGTGATTTAACTGAATCCGACCTGGACTCTGTGTTCTATGCAACGTTTGCACCAGAAGCACCTCTCAAGCCCGTGTCTCCTTGTGTCTGCAGCTGCTAAGATGATGGTGTACCTGGAACCGTCTTCTGATAAAATGGCCTGTGAGATCGCGACAGCTCTGGCCGAGCCTCTGTCTGGAAGAAGCATCCAGGTGAGCCGTTTGACCACCAGGGGGCGCCACGGTGAGCGCCATGGTAACTGAAGGACGTGTGTTTGTCCCCAGATCTGCTCCGAGGTGCTGGAGGCTCTGAAGAGCGGCCAGCTGGGCGAGGCTCAGCAGAAAGCAGCCGAGTCTTACCGTGCCACCTGCCACAAGATCTTCCCTTACTCCCTGGCCTTCATGCCCCCCGGTTACCAAGACAACAGCACCACAATCAGCGCCAACGGCGACCTGTCGGCAGGAGAGCACGATGACCTCGCACATGAAATGTGAGGAGAGGGGGAAGAATGGGGTGCGGGGGGGTTGGAGGGGGAGACTGCTGCCAGACGCCTTAGTTCACCACCACAGCCCCACCCCACCCCCACACATTGCACTGACCTGCTGGACTGAGCGCCCCAGGATGGACGGCAAAGGGAACAGAACCATCAAACTTTTTTTTTTAAACAACACAAAAGGCTCTTTCCAGTTCATGGCATCAGAAAAGAACTGATATATTTACACTGGGAGGCAAAGGATTGTGGGAAGTGTGGTCATTGGCTAGCCGGAGCGGCCTGGTGAACACAGTCTAGGTTTTCTAGAACGCCTGTGTTTTCATGCCAAGTCCTTCTTGTAGGTGCATCTGCTTCTCACGTTTTTAAAAGTAATTTATATATTACAAACTGACAGAGGAATTAATAAAACTGTTTGCAAAACGTGTGTGTGTGTGTGTGGTAGGAGGTCAGGGGGGTAAGCTGGCTGACCATGCTCTGCTGCAGGAACAGGAAGCAGTAAGACCAAACGGTCAGTCACGTTGTTGGACAGAATGTTCACTTCCTGTTCCCTCAGCTGCTGCTTCTCACCGCCTGTGGCCATTTCTAAGCACAGTGTTGATGAATTTGTGAGCACCGACACTGAATAGAACAGCACCTCTAGTGGTGGGAGTAAGTTAGAGCATCTCTGCTGCATTAGTTTTGTTCAGTTTTGGGGTTGAGGTTTTTCACATTTGGACAGTTACTCCCTTTGTTTCTGGATGCAGTGCAACTGGAAAGATATCTGCTTTTTATTCTTTCAGTTGTAATGCATAACCATGGCAACAAGGTTTTTACAACAGGCGGCAGCTGCTTTGCATCCCCCAGGGCTAGAAATAATACTTGGCCCGCTACCCCAAATTCCAGAGGAGTTGAAATGAGGCTTCATGGCTGCAGAGCAGGAGGTCCAAATGTCTTCATGGATCAGAAGAGGTGTGAACTTTAGGATCTTGGTCCTCAACATCCTCAGTAAACACTCAACCCTCCAAGTGTAGACATCAGAAAACCTGAACATCCTATTCTGAAGAAAATATAATCATTTATATTTCTATAGCACCAATTCACAACTACCATCTCAAACAGATCAAGCTCTGTTTATTGTTCAAATTATAAACATTTTTTCTCTAAGAAAACCCAACAGATTGCATCAAATCAGTTTTGTGACTTTACAGCAATCCCTCATACTGAGCATCCATATAGTGACAGTGGAAAGGAAAAAACTCCCCTAGAACTGGAAGAAACCTCCAGCAGAACCAGAACTTTTTATTTCTGGATTAATTTTATGGTAGTAGCCATGATTATTATTATCCTACAACTGTGTATTTTAATCTTCTTTAGGTAGGGAAGCCTCTGCTGTCTAGTGTCATGCATTGATTCTCTAAAGTTCAGTTTTGATAGACTTTAGCCTGTTAACTCACAGTTAAACTTGATCACATATTAGTTTGGTATTCACAGTTTTGAGACTGATTAAGAATCAGTTGACATTAATTAAATACTGTACATTTTAATGTACAGACCTATCACTTTTAGCTTCATGTTGTTTTGCTGTATGAAGAGTCTCACACTGTATCGTGGAATTGGAGTCATTTTCTGACTGGTAATTTGAAAGCCTAAGCTGGACTAGTAAGGGAAATCTATTGGCACATTTCTCTGAAGGATTGCATTACACAGAGTCAGCTGCATACACTTCATGACTTTTAGGTCTGTTGGTTTTCCATCACTCTGCTCCTGGCTGCCCCTCACAGCTTGGCTCGCTGTCTTCCTGTTTCCACTGCCTCCTCCTCTCTCAGGTTCTGGGAGGCGAGAAAAGTGTGGTCTAAGTTCAGGTAAGAAGTGATGAACTCTGGGAAATGTCTCTTCAGAACCACCTCCAGGAACATGTCTGCTGCCGTGTGTAACCTCTGTTCCGTCCTAAAGCAGATAAAACACACTACAGGATGAGAGCAATTCAGGAGAAGAAAAGCCCAAGTCCTTACAAGTCCTACAGCATGCTTACCTTTCAGAGGGACACAGGCGGCTGAGTTCAGAGCTGAGCTCCTTGGTGAGTTCGGTGACGAGCTGCCTGCTCACCACCCTGCTGTCATCCTCCAGCCGAGCCTGGTGTCGGATCCACTGCCACACCTGGCACAGCCGTTTGCTAAGTTAAAATCTGTTCTGCAGAACTAGTTCATCCTACTCAGTCCAGTTTGGTTTCTGTTCAAGAATCATTTTGTCCATTGTTTCTAGGTCTGTTTTTTATTTTGGTCCATTTTAATGCCAGTCAGGGCCTTCTCAGTGGCAGAAGTAGAACTCTTCTTTGGTGAGTTCTACTTCATAAAATCAGACAAACAAAAAGTATAATATATGAACTGTTCATCCACTTTACCCAAAGTCTTCTGAGGTCCTGATTGACCTTTAGGACATATTGTGGATCTTTTTCAGCCTCTGTGTCACTGTCCTGTTTAAGGCACCAGGGCTGGAGTTAGTAGAAATTAATTTTGATGTATGGTCTGTTAGTCTACCTGAGTTTGCTGATCCCTAAAAGAAACAGACATGTTTTATCTGTATGGCACTATGTCTCATTCAGTTTATCATGTGTTTGGCTGAAAGCAGGTTCTGTTGGACATGTCAACCACTACTGTGTGTGGTTTAATGTCTGGACTCTGTTCATCTGTCATTTTCTCAAACTATCTGTGATGCATTTACTGAGTCGTGAGAGGATTGTCTCTGGAACCTACCTGGGATCTAGAAATCTCTGCGGTGGCTGAGTCTTCCACCTGGCCTCTGTAGAAAAAATGGCCTTTACCTGGAAAACAGCATTATGGTCCTCTTACCGCCCTGTACTAGCCAACATAAAAAAGTTAATCAGAGTTGCTAAAATTGTTTCACTAAGTTAAGTTTTTAGCTTCAATTTTAGCAGGGAAGAACATGGTGCACCTCAGTGAGAGCAAGCATCTCACGACTTTTGCCCAAAGTGTTGGTGCATGTCTCTCACCTGATAGCCACGCATTAATAAACAGGACACCCACTGCAATGTTATACTTCAGTCCATAAAGAGTGACTCCTCCCTGAGGAAAAAGACAAAAACAAATCATGCTCTGTTGAACCTTCTTGCTACTTTGTCCAAACAGTCTCCAATCTAACCCCTGATTGCACTAACAGAGGGCATGGACAGCAGGTCCTCAGGAGTCAGGCTGACATCGTCCCGGAGCCGGTGGAGCTGGTTGTCACCTTCAGTGTGAAGCTCAAACAGCTGGAGGAAAAGAAACATCACCACTCATGTTAAAATGCCAGCTTACTGCAATGTAACAACCCGACACCATGAGAAATCATTTCCAACTTTTTTCATCACTACTGTGACACGTGCTGTAAAATTCAAGTGAAGCACAAATTCATCTAGAAAGGGGAAAGAGCAAAGGTTTTCTTACAGTTTTGTAAGAAAACCTTTTTGTTCCTGCTGTAGCCTGCAGAGGTCCCCTCTACTCCACAGCCCCCCCTTTAGGCGACCTCACAGAGTTTCTGTCAGATTTGGGTCTGGGCTGTACAGGCCAATCCAAAATGTTCAATTCTGCTGATGTTCACTACACTGTAGTTTTTAATTTTACTTGAGTAGTATTATAATGAAGTGTCGCTGCTCCTCCTTGAGTAAAGTTTCTGGATCCTCCACCCAGTGTGAGTAACACTGAATGAAGAGCAGACAGTCTAACTCTGGTTAGATCCAGACGGTGCAGGAAGCACCATATGTTGTCACTGGCAGTACCGTACACTTATGTAACACTTAGTGCTGTAGTTTCTTAATCATCTTATTTATTTGTATCATTTGCTTTGTTTTAGCCTTTAAGATAACCAAATTTACAAATAATTTTGTCTGCTAACATTATTGTGAAATATTAAATCAGACGTTCTAATCTGTTAATCAGCACTTAAGTAGCCTTTTCATCAAATGCTATTTTAGTTTTTACTTGAGTCATGTTTGGGGGGATTGTAACTCTTTTCTTTTACTTGAGTAAAAATATGTTAAAGTGGTGCTACTCTTTGGGTGATGTGCTCTGGTATTTTGTGCAGACATCCCTTTTTGAAATTGCAGAATTAGACTCACTATAATTCCTAGATATTAAATATATTTAGATATGAAAACTTAATGAATTTTCTCTCTTTTAGTTGAATTTGATATGTGGGACATAGATGTTCCATAGATGGAAATGAAGTTTTGAAATCAAATCATGGTCCTTTTTTTATAGAACAAAAACTACTGAGAGCTGCCCTATGCAGGACTAAAGCAGTATAATGAGATACTCACTTCTTGCATGGGTTTAATCAAATTCATGTCATACACCATGAAGCCATCAACACCTGCCTTGATTTCCAATAACTTCAGCCTGAAGAGCAGAAAAATAGAGAAACAGAAGATATTTACCCAAAAGAAAGAGGAGTTACATTAAAAAGAAAAAAAACTACATTTTTTTTTGTAGAAAGTACTATTGCATTAAACTATGGGAATTACATGAAAAGAAGCAGGTGGTAAAATACAGCTCTTCCAACAAAACATGACACCACCTTGTTTCAAAAATGCATCTTGTGTGTCCCAACATGGAGCAGAAAATGAACCACTGTGCATTCATTGTCAGCCACCTGCACCCAAACATGCTTTTTATGGGCATCAGCTCTGATTTCAACATAACCAGATCATAATTAATGCTGAAATCCTATTATATAAATAAAATAAATAGCCCAGAACTGGTGACGTAAGTTTTTGCCATTGTTAAACACCTGTTGTCAGCCAGAGACCCAATAAAGCCAAAATTAGCAACTGTCAAGGTGTGTGTGATACAAAACCTTTAGTTTTATAGAAAACTGCCTGGAAAACACTAAGAAAGTGATATTGTGTCATATAAGAAAAATAATTTTCCCTAAAACAAAACTTGTAAAACTTTGTGTCACAAACGATAACAACATACAGTTACTTATTTATGGGTTTCTATCTTGTTCATTTTTTAATAAAAATGAGCTCAACTGTCCTCACATCTCCTCTTTAAAACCACTCCGTCTGTCTCTCTGTGTGTGCGTGTGTGTGTGTGGGGGCGTATGCGTGTGTGTGTGTGTGTGTGTATTGCATTTTCTCCTGTGTTTGGAACTCCCTGATGATGCAGCCTCACACAGAGCCAGAGGAAAGGCCTCGGGTTGTAGCGTTGTGCTGTTTGTACCTTTCCACAGAGGTCAGCACTGTGCTGTAGGAGTGTGTGTGCTGGCGGTGAGGCAGCAGCGGAGCAGCCATGCCTCCAGTGGCCAGCGCTCCCCGTCTATGACACGTCTGAACCAGCAGGTCCATGTAGCTTCGCAGAAAACGTTTCTCCATGTTCACGTACTTGCTGCGGTCCGGCAGCAGGAAGTCCTGACGATGACCTGCAGGATGTGACCCCTTGTGACCCCTTGTGTTCTGTTGGCTATGTTAAAGTAGCAGGCGCCACATGGGGCTCACCAAACTTATTGACGAAGGAAGCAGAGTAATCCCAGATGCCACAGTTGAGCCCTGCTGAGTGTTCCCGCAGCTCATAGAGAATCTCCTCCATTTCAAACGTTGCCAACACATTTTCTATTAGCACCGTCGCCTTGATGCAGCCCAGTGGAAGACCCAGCTGCACACACACACATTCATACAGACAACCACAAACGCAGAAGAGAAACACTTCCCTTGAGGTCATTTACATTTATATTTATTCTGTAAAATAATCCTAAAACAACCCGGCTATTGTCTGCAGTTGAACACAGAAGATAGCCGGGCAGAGTGAAAACAATTTCCTAATTTCTGAAAAATGATTGCCTCCTGATTGATGTAAAATATGTTAGATGTTCTTCAAAAGACACCATGAATTATTTTTTATCTCACCACCTTACAAATGAAAATCAATCTTGCTTCAAGAAAGTTTGTTCTAGTGAGTTTGATTTCCAAGGTGGCCTACAGCTGCGTGTCAGTATGGGTTAACCAATCAGATGTGTGGGTTTATTCTAATATCTGATATTGATTTCAGGTGTGACTGACACTATTGATGCTCTGTTATTTAGACCAGACCTCTCACTGCTGCTGTATTTCCTGTTCTAATGTCACATTTGCTCTTATTAAAAATAATATGGATTTATTAGTACACTTTAACCTAACATATAAAATAGATGAACAATTCTCCTAATAACTTATTAAAAGTCATGTTTTGGAGCCAGACCTTCTGTTGTGTCCAGATGAAGATGCTGTTCCACAGCCTGGCCTCCACCAGGCTCTCCACCTGCAGGTTAGGGCAAAACTGAAACATGCAGACATCCCACCAATGAACAGTATGAAGGTGTCGTTATATGTGGCAAAAGTAAAGTGAAGCAACAAAATAAAAACGACTGATAAAACATGTTGCTGTAACACCTTTAGTATTAAAGCCACATGTCCTGCTAGCTGCAGCAGGAAGCTAGAAAAGGTTGTTTTGTAAAACTCCCATGAATCTTTAAAGGTCCTAAAATTCTTTATGAACCATTGGTTGATTTGTTTTCTTGTGTTGCAAATATTTATGCAGGATGAGTAAGGAGACTTTTTAACAGTGGCTGTAATCAGCCACCATACACATATACCATTATACCATTAACAATCATGGATTGAACAGATACATATACATACCTGTAACCATCCACAACCTGTGTATATATCATATGTATAATACTGCTTACTGTTTGTACACTCACCACAGTCATAGTGTTGTATATACTGTAGTTCGCACCAGTACTTCATATTCACAATAATATTGTATACTGTGTGTACACTTGTATATACATTTGTATATTTCCGTTTATAACCTGTACATTCACCACAGCATAGCTGTGGACATGTACATTGTATTACATTTGTATGTGTGTATGATTTTAGATCACTATATATATTATATTTACAACTTGCTCAGGCACTTCTGGATGGATGCAAACTGCATTTCGTTTCCTGTACTTGGGACATGTGCAATGACAATAAAGTTGAATCTAATCTAATCTAATAAAGACTCAACCTCTGATGACTATCCCTGGAGAACGTTTTCCAGGTTTAGCAAGTATAATGTCTCTAAGATTACTTTGTATATTAGTCTTGAATTAATCTGAATAAACTTCACACTTGTTGGTTTGGGTACAAATGAGCTCCAAATAATTGTGGACATGATCTGTGACTGCTTTATTTGATATCTATCAATCTAAAACTCAAGGTTGCCTTGAATGATTTATAATTAAAGTATTTAGTTTGGCTCTAATTATATATTCCATGTGAATTTATCATTGAGCTACAGAAACTTGATGGACATTATTAGTTGGCCTCATTGTTAGTGACCTGTTTGCTCCATGAAAATAAAAACTATGTCCACTTGAAATGCCATGAATCTCCACCATCATAATAAACTTAATATTATCTCTTTAAAGTGCTTGCAGTGTTCCAGGTAATTTTTATGGAAAGGTGAAGTGCAAAAGTCATAACAGAATTCATTCTCGAGTTACTATAAAATTGCCTTTTACACTTTGTTGACCCTTCTGGGCCACCACAGAATTTATTCAGACATGCCTTAGCTTTCCTTTGAAACCAATCGGATCCATTCAGCTGCTGTAGTTGTGAAGAAATGCTCCATTTGTGTTGGATAAGTCATTTCAGAGAGGAAGCATCCTGAAATATCCTGATAACAGCGTATTTATGATGGAAGCAGATGAACATGTTTCCTTGTACCTGTGAAGCTGTGTGTGGTTTGAGATACTGACTTGTAACAACCACAGGAAGGCTGTTTGTTGCTTTGACTTTACCTTTGACAGGTAGAAAAATGGTCCACTCCGGTGTTCAAGCAGTGTCTTTCCACAGTGATACATGAGCAGGCCAAAGTCAAACAGAGGACCAGGAGCTTCCTTTCCCTCCACCTGATGGTTTTGGTTTCAGTAAATATCAACATGAAGACTTCCAAACCCCTCAGCTTTACCGTCCCCATGGCAAACAACATCAGTTAGGTGATTTAAGTGACATCCTTGCATCCAAAGTAGCCTTAAGGGGCGTAATTAAACGTAGCAGTAGCATGTTACCATCATGTTGTGCTCCACCATGTTCCAGGCACGGGGACGCAACATCAGCACCGGGGCCCGGGAGATGTGAGGGGCCCCTACATGCCCACAAGAGAATCAAAAAAACATCAGGACTCATCAGAACAAGTGTTCTGTCTTCTACTCTAAGAAATACTGTAATGCAAAATGAACATGGCTGTGAAGTCAGACAGTCACCAGGGAGTCGGTTGCTCACTGCCAGAATGACATTGTGAATCCCTTTGATCTGGTTGTGGAACGTTGGGCAGTTCCCATCATCAAAGTCAACCTAATAAAAGCGAAAAGAAGATTTCATCCAACTAAAGGTTATAACCAGGGAAATGTTGGCAGCTTTAGTTTTGAACAATGCTCATGAACAAAAACTGCCCTCTTAGAGGACCCATCAGTGAACTGAAACACCGCTACAACGTGTGCATCTGTGCAGAGAACACAAAGATAAGCTGAACACATGCAGTGTGAATTTTACACATAGAGATGAGATACAGATCAGAGCTTGAAGCCTGGTTTGTAGTTTTGCATCAGGACAAACAAACATCCACCTGTTTGCTCATTTTACAGGGTTTATACAGAAATTCTAGACTTGAATTTACTACCTTTTACTACCTCTACGATATTTTTACTATCAACATAAAACTGAGCAGCAGGTTCTTTTGGAGGAGCGGTGAATTCTAGGGGCGCACTGATTTATGGGCCAGTTGATTATCAGCACCAATTTCCTTAATTTTGGGAGATCGGTGATCGGCCGATAGCGACATGTGAAGCCAATCTTATCCCCAATCTTATCTACCTCAGCAAAGGTCTGAAAATCAGCCACTGTCCTCTTCTGCTCTGCTGTGTGAGAGGTTTGACTGGTAGACCAGCCCACCAGGTCATGTCTGAGGTGTGACGGTAATACTTGTGCTCGTAGCTGAGTTTGAAGTTGCATCGCTTCACAACTTCAAACTCAAACAATAAAAACTGGATACTGCATACTGGACAAGACATCAAATCAACAAAGAAACCCTCTCCTGCTTAGTGCCATCCTCAATACGTTGTGTGATGAAAGCGGTGAAGGTTCTTTACCTGTATGCCCTGTGCTGGAGACTGCAGAGCCCTGATGAAGCGTGCAGTATCACAGGGGGCCATGTCTCCAATGTCCACATGCCTCTTTTGGAGCCTGGGGGGGACCGGGAGCACCCTCCAGTCTGGGTCTGCTCTTATGTGTGCGGTGCTTTCCAGGAAATTTGGGAGTTCACCCGAAAGATCCAGGTGAGCCTTTCTGGACACTCTCAGCTGGAGGATCTGGAGAAGAAGAAGAAGAAGAAGAAGATTTTTTTGATTTTTAACAAAACATTTATTGTACAATAATTTAACAATAAAAACTGTTACATAATCAGGTCAGGAAAACTAAAACACAATAAATATTTACAACAGCAGCTTGTTATATTTTAGTTCTTCCTGATTAGAAATGGTGCACAAAACACTCTTAAAACCCCACAGTTGTAAAAAACCCTTCAGATCCCCGGTGGCTCAGTGGAAGCAAAACTCCAACCTCAACCTGGCCTTGATGTTACACTTCCACAGAGAAACGGCATCAAGCTGAGGTCCAGCTGCATTTTGTCCCTTCGAGTTCAATAAATAGCCATTTTTGCTTCGGCAATTAAATAATTTTAAATCCGGGATTTAAAACTAGTGGCTCGACTGTAAGGCACACCGTTGATAAAAACAAAATTGGTAAAAACCACGCCAAGGAGGCTAAAAATTCTCGTTAGTTTAAAAAACCAGTGAACCGTACACAATCCATAAAAACATGAAACACACTCAGACAAACTGCAAAAAGGACCCTCATTTAAAACCCAGGACTGAGTTTGTTGCGATGGCGCCGTGAAGGATCCACTGAAGGTCACCAGTCCTTTTCTTTAATGGAGGCTTCTATAAAATCCTCCACTGAGGTTTTTGTCCTCAGACTTTATCGATCACACACTGATGGCCCTTTTGTGGAGAGTTCTCCTGTTCAGGATTTTTGTACAATATTTGTACAGTACTTCGGGGTCCGTTTTACATAAGTCCATCCCTGAGTCCGTAATGTGCTGTCCTCCTCAAAATCTGGATCCAGGAACACGTCCGGGTACGGGTCAGTCGGGTCAGGCAGGCACTTCTCTGTGATGTGTAGCTGCAGGAGCCGGCTGTCATCCGCTCCTTTACCCGCTCCAGGAAGTGGCCGACCGGACCCTAAGCAGCGAGCCAATCTCCTGGACATTAGAAAACTCCGGTCCAGCCACATGCACCAGTCGCCGCAGGGTCACCGCCCCGGACCTGGACAACGCCTCAGAAAGGCCCGGTACTGTGCTGTCTCAGACGTTCAGTCTTGCTCCACACACTAGAGGTTCTTCTAAAAGCCAATGCAGAGAAATATGCGTTTTCGATCTGTGCAGTTTAAAAAACGCACATGATTTAAACACACTGCGATAAAACTGAGGCAACCCTTTTAACTTTAAAAGACTAAAATCAGTTAAAAACAGAGCAGCATCCAGCCCCCAAAAATGAACACGTCTGAGGATTCAGCTGGCCACAAGCCTCCACACAGGGATCCTGTCAGGAACTTCTGAAGGAACTGTAAACGAAATGTAGCTGTTCTATTGGCCAACGCGGTCAAATGCCTTTTCTTGGTCTAGTGAAAACAAGCCAGTTTGTAAACCCAATGAACCGGAGACTTCCAAAATGTCCCAAATTAGGTAGGTGAAATATTATTTCACCTACCTAAAGAAATTATTTCACCTACCTAAAGATTAAAGAAATTATTTTCTTTAATCTAAAAACTTCCTGATCCATAAAACCTGATGCCTCTTTGTTTCTAATGTGATACCTTGCTGAGAAATAAAATAATCTTAAATTAGTAAAATAACTTTAGATTTGTATTCCCCTCAATCCCTTAGTTTGCTGTAAATATGTTCTAAAAGATTCTACAGGGTATCTAAGTTTGTTACTGCTTGTTTTAGATACAGATGCCTCACTGGTGTCAGAACAGCTCTCAGTGTCGCTGCTGTCGGACACCTCCTTCCTCTCTGCAGCCACCACACTCCTCCATTTGCTTCGCCTCTGAATCGGAGCTGAAGCCTCCAGCTCCATCGCCTCCTCTGCTTCACCTGTCTCTCCCTCCACCCCAGCTCCAAAAGCCGACTCTGCACTGTTCTGTCCTTCATTCTGTCCGTCCACCTCCACCTCTCCTCTCTCTCCCTGATCCTCATCACCCCTGACCCCCTGCTCTCCCTGCACACCGTCTCTCTCCCCCACTTCACTTTCACCCTCACCACCATTCACCCCATCACCACACAACACCCTGCTCCCATCCTTTCTCACCCATACACTCATTTTCAAAGTTTTCCCACTGTCCATTACTGACGCTCCTCTGCAGCGGGCCCCCCCACAGCGGCAGCCTCACCAGGTGGGCCCCCCACCTGCTCAGCAGCAGTGGGCTGTTGCTTCGCCGAACTCGGCGGGGCCGGCCCGGCCCTGTCGGGACACATTTTTACAATGTGACCCTCCTGACCACAACCAAAGCACTTCATCTTTTGTTTGATGTTGCAAACAAGATGTAATCAAAATCATCTATTTTTACATGAAGTTAAGTTAAGTTCTTCATCACGTCGATTTAACAACATAAGCAGTTGCCTCCTATGAGAGACAACATGCTTCAATAAAGGTGACTTACACCCTGACGGGTGACACCACCTTACCGTGCCGAGACACTTCTTTAACCAAAAACTCATCACTGATGAATGGAGGCACGTTTGACAGTGTTACCGTGGTTGCCGGAGTTTCCACCAACTGTTGACCTTGCTCCACTTTCTCGACAAACAATACGACAGCTCCATTCATTTGAGCAGCAGACTTTGTGGACCCATGTCCAATCACCTCACCCACAGCCAAACACACGTCCTCCACGCTGCACGGAGAACCAGCACCCACCTTGATGTCGTTCCTCCGTGTCAGCGTGGAGAAACCTCCACCACCAGCCACCATGGCGTCCTCAGACACCGGCCAGCCGGGCACACCTGACAGCCACACCCGAACCCAAAAAAACCCCCTTAAAAACGTGACAGACTAACACAAAATCACAACTAAACAAATAACATAAACACCCAGTGAAAAACAGTAAGAAAAATCCAAAGATAGAACATATACAATCTCTCGCTCTTCTTCCGCTCTTCCACTCACATCCTCCTGCTCATTCCTTGAGCCCATAAAGGGCCTGTGAGCTGTTTTACCTTCTCCACCTCCTCATCAAACGTGGAGATCAGCTCATGCAGGAAGTGAAGGGATCCAGTGGTGAAAAGGGCTGCACTCTCAGCTTCTAACCCTGTGGGAGGAGGAGACAGCTCCATGCTGTGTGGATTTACTCTGGTCCTGTCAGAGGGTAACATTATGAGATGTTTGTTAAAACCGAAATAACCAGAATCAAAAAGGTGTGCTGTGACTTTACAGAACTACTCTAAAATGCAGGATCAGTAAACGTTCAAAATGATGAAATGCCTAATCAAATTAATGCATCACTAACATAAGAACATTGACAACGAGAGGCCCTCTCTTGCAGAGAAAATAAGAGCAGAGTTATTCTCCACACCAGCCTGCTGCATGAGAGGTGGTGTTGTATGTACAAAAAATTGGGCTTATTCATGTAAAACCAAAAAGGGTTTCCAGTGAGGGAGTTAAGCCAACAGCTGCTCAAAGCAGAGACAATTAAGGAACAATCAATCTACATTTGAACTGATGAGACTTGATGAGCTGTAAATGTGGACTGAACCGGAGCAGAAACAACAGTAGGGCTTTCACCAATGAGTTGCAGGTATCACAACTCAATGAGTCAGAGCCGTGGAAATTAGCAGGAAGTCTGAACTCCACTTGGTTCACAAGTTTTTTATCTCCACAGTAAAGTTCTCCTGTCCTGAGCCACTGCTGGGCCCTGAAACATCAGCTTACACTCTGATGTACTGGAACCATTCTCTAATAGAAAATTAAACACAACACAGTTATATTTAATCTGATTTTAGCTTCTTAATAAAGTTTATAGACATACTTACAAAAGCTGTGAAGACAGGCTTGTTAACTGCACTGGTTTGGACTTTGAATGTTTGTTCACTGTGGACCCTGTTTGAACAGGAAGATGTCGCCTTTCAAATGGAGTTTAAAGTCCTAGCAGGAAGAATTTTGCACAGATTTTGCTCATTTATTTTTAGAGAAAGAAGTGGATCATCTGTGACATGATGTACTTCTAAATCGCCAAATATGGATAAGAATGAGTTCAAAACATTACTGCTAAATTACAGTGTAAGAAATAATTTAACAAACAAAAACCCAACTTTCATGTGAACATAACAGTTTTACTTGCTATACACAGATAACTTTGTTCCGTTCTATTCAAATTCTTGCCATTTAGTACTTTACACAGTTCCTTTCTTTCTGACTGCTTCCTGCTCCCCTATAAAAGGGAGAGAGACACTAGAATTGGTGGAGACTTTATTGGCTTTATCCCATCCGATGGTCTCTAAACTTTGACTAACTTAATCCCTAAATTTTGGACCTGTTTACTCTGTAATTACATATGTTTACCTGCAGTATTTAAGTCTGTCTTACAGAGTCTTCACTTATGCATCCCACAGAGGCATATTATAAACAACCCCAAAAATACCCATCATAAATTTTTACAAAAGTTCAAATGTAGTGTCCTGTAGTGCATACTCAATGTCAGCACACTGGATCTTGATGCTGATCGACAGGAAAGAAACCAACTCTGAATCTGTTCCCACAATGCTGCCTTAGCCTCATCCTTACCCCTTTTTCAATATTCCTCTGAGAAAGACTCAGAAAGAAAACAAAAGAAAACATGAAGCAAAGAAAAAAAGAAATCTTTAAATAAATGGACAAAGGAGAAAATGGGAGGGAGCAAATAAAAAACTAAATACAATACAATGTATGACAAACATTGGAAAAGTAAATAATTTAATAAAATGTGGCAGTAGTAAAAATTCCTTTACCAAGCCATTTATTTATTTCGATGCTTACTGCCAATTTTGGCAGCATCAGTCCTCCATACCGTAAACTTTCACAGTGGAGTATTTTGTTTTGAAAATACGGAGCGGAAGCTGTCCTTGCGACTGTTTCCGCCTTTCTCTGCCCAGTCAGGATTTTGACAGCAGTTGTAACAGCTCCACGCTGCAGGCGGTGTGATTTGCTTTAGGTAGACCTTCATGAAAAGCCATGGAAGACAAAGCTCAGATCCAGGAGGCCATTAAAGTCCAGGGGGAAGTCGTTCGGAAGCTAAAATCCGAAAAGGCGAGCAAAGAGCAGGTCAGTCCCCACGTTTAGCTTTCCCATCATGGCTGGATAGGTTACAACATGCAGTGAAGTTCAGAGCTGAAAGGAAAGGGAGCTCTCCATCAATAACATCAGTCACAGAGCAGACGTCCACATCCACTGTCATCAGTGTTCAGCCCGGGTGGAAAACCATGCGCTAAACACTTATCTTTTTTTCAACCTTCGTTGTCATTCAACCACGGCCTTCACTGGACAGAATGACAACTAATTTCATATTTGTGAGTCCATAAGTGCGACAGAAAGGAAAACTCCCGGAACTGTGTTCCTGTCTGATAGGAAAAGTGAGCGGAAGAAGCCGGTGTTTTCCCCTAGCTTAAGCTAACCGGCTTACTGCTAGCTGGAGGGGCTAATGCTAACATGGTGACATCTGGGGGATTTAAACAGACTTCTTGCGCTTAAACTAAAACTAACAGTCTATCTTAAAAGTCCGCTTTGATTTTAAACATATTTATTTGAATGAGGCACAGCTGATGCAATAAGATGCGGCTCTTACCGCAGTTTAGTCCTCCACCCCTCCGTCACAGCCGCCTGACAACCTTGCAGGTTAATAATAATGAAACACCAGGACACAATAACGGCATAATTTCACTCATATCTGAATCAAACATGTCCTCCATGTTGTTGAAGGATAGCTGAGCTTTTCTATCTGCTCCATGGAAACGGTGGAGCTGAAACACAGACTGCTGATGTAGGAACCCAGGATTAAATGAAAGGAGCGGCCATCACGCTTTTCCTTTACATGGGGAAAACTCCTCTATCCTGGGCTGACTGGTCCTCATATGTACAGTTGAAGCCAGAAGTTTACATACACTGAAAAGACACATTTTTTTTTTGTACTGCTCGAAGTTAAACCAGAACGAACTTCTCTTGTCTTATGTTATTTAGAGTTACTCAAGTGATTCCTATTTGATAAACGCAACATTTTGTTGAAGGTAAATCCGTCATCTAATTTGTTGTGTGTAAACTTCTGGTTTCCAGAGTAGTTTCTTCTGTCAACACTCATCTTTGTTTCTGTGTTCTGAAGCTGCTTTACCATAATCTATAAGCAGGAGAACCAATGAAGAGCTTCTGACCGATCCATTCATTTTACAACTGATGGAAGTAAAGTGAGAGAACTGTTCATTTACCTCAGGATGAAGCAGTTCAGTTTGACTTTAGAGGAGAGAGAAGAAACACACTAAATGTACTAAGCTGGAACTATATTTCTGGAAGCAGCATATAAACATGTTTCAATCGTTAAGCTGCATCACAGAGTATCTGTGCCTACCAGTTACTTTGTAAGGTGGACTTTATTCATTTGCACACATTCCACTGTAAATCAAATGATCTTAAATCCTAAACCTTTGTGTCCAATCTACCAAGCCGTAAAGCAGGAACAGATGTATATTAATAAGCAGAATCAGAGGCCAGTAAATGTTTGCTGTCTGTAGCTGCTCCAGGTGTTTCTGTAGCTGTGGTCAGGCCTGATATAAGCTGTGTGTGTGTGTGTATGAGTGAGTGTGTACGGGGGCTGCATTTTTGATTGACTTGCTACATCTCATGTTCTGTCCCCCACTCTGTGGTGATGATGCGTGATGCCCTGGCCTTCCCTAGTGCTAGGGTTGCTTACCACTTTTCTCCTGTTCTTCCCGCCTGGCCCTGGATGACCTCTTCCTGCCGGACCCTTGACCTCCACCATCTTCGGACCCACCTCACTTCCTCTTGGGAATACTGTTCTCATGACGCACTCCTGAACTCTACCTTTCCCACTCCCTGGACATTTTTTCCCCTCACATTTTTTGTTCCCGTGTCGGATGACCATGCTGGCTCCGTCCTTTGCTCGTGTCTGCTCTGGTCTGGCACCGTTTCGGACTGCACTCCGTCTGCAACCGCTCCGTTCGGCCTCTGGCATCACTGTGGCTCAGGTAGGCATGTCTGCATTGCACAATATTCTAGTTTATTCATTGTGGAACCAGACAAAGTAATGTAATATGTTCTGCTTTCTATGTGTGTGTATGTGTTGTAGATTGATGAAGAAGTCGCCAAACTGCTTGAGCTGAAGGCTCGGCTGGGAGGAGGAGATGAAGGCAAACATCAGTTTGTGCTCAAAACACCAAAGGTAAGAGTCTGGTGCTATCCTGAAGCTGTGTGAGCTGAACTATAGGCTGGGTTATAGCGCCACCAACAGCTGTTTCTGCCACCAGCAGTGCCACAGTGGCTCTTTGGACCCTCCACCGTGAATAATTTTGTCTTAATATGATGAAAAACCAACTAATATTTTTAAATTGAGTTTGAATACAAAAATGCAACAGGAAACATGTTTTAGATAGATTTTCCCATTATGTTCTTATATCCCAATATCCTCCATTTACTGTATTGTTTTCCACATTTAAAAATAGAAATAAAATGTTTTTTTTTAATTACACATATGCAACAGTAGATTTTTTTATAAAAAGTGATATGTTGTATATTTTTATGATTTCAAAGTAGACATAAAAATGTGTACTTGTTGAAGTAGAGACAAGTAGGCAAAATAGAGGCTGATTTCTGATTTCTTTGAATCAAACACAGATTTCTGGGTTTGAACAATGTCCTTATTCCTAAGTTTTATAACACATAACTATAAATAAGCACATAACATAACTATAAAACATATATAACATTATTTTATAATCCACCAAAACATAAAACAATAACTAGATTATCCCAGTTGATGACTCTCAGCACCTATATTATTATCTGAACCTTCCTGATTTTAAAAAAAGATGGAGTAAATTACAAATTGTTGGTTTGACTGACTGTAGTTCTTAGTTTCCCTAAAGAAGAGAAACACAGGTCTTCAGTGTTCAAAGTAAACCTGGCTGTCTGATTGGTGCATTTCCAGTTGAGCAGAGTCAAATGTGACTCTTGTACTTGAAATTTTGACGACATGTTTGGGTATGATGCAGGGAACCAGGGACTACAACCCGAAGCAGATGGCCATCAGAGAGAGAGTCTTCAACACCATCACCCGCTGCTTCAAACGCCACGGAGCGGAGACTATCGACACACCTGTGTTTGAGCTAAAGGTGGGTGTGTGTCTCAGACTGGAGTCATGATTCTGAGCTCATCTTGTTTCCAACATGGAGGTTATTCATCCTCGTCCCTGCAGGAAACGTTGACGGGGAAATATGGAGAAGATTCCAAGCTCATCTACGACCTGAAGGACCAGGGAGGAGAGCTGCTGTCGCTAAGATACGACCTCACTGTATCCTGACCCCTGAACTCTGCGCTATCAGAAAGCTAGCAGGCGTTCTGAGCCAGTCAGAGCTTTAGGCTGATGAATCAGGTTGAGGTCCTTCACACTCCCTCCTCCAGGTGCCGTTTGCACGCTACCTGGCCATGAACAAGATCACCAACATCAAGCGCTACCACATCGCCAAGGTCTATCGCCGTGACAACCCTGCCATGACACGTGGCCGCTACAGAGAGTTCTATCAGTGTGTGAGTCCTCCTGTCACAGTAGAGGGTGTGTGTTGCACTGGGCTGCTGCAGCGCAGTGTGTGTTATATGTATGTGTGTGTGTTTCAGGATTTCGACATCGCCGGGCAGTACGACGCCATGATCCCAGACGCAGAGTGCCTGAAGATCGTCCATGAGATCCTCAGTGAGCTGGAGCTCGGAGACTTCCGCATCAAGGTCAGTCTCCGCCTGCAGATGAGCGCCCAGTAGATGTCACTTCCTGATTCCTTACCTCACTTCCAGGTCAATGACCGGCGCATCCTGGATGGGATGTTTGCTGTCTGTGGAGTTCCAGATGACAAGTTCCGCACCATCTGTTCAACGGTAGACAAACTGGATAAGGTGAGAAGGCCTGTAGGCGGAAAACTTTACTCGCATTAATTGATTATTGAAATAATCAACAACTTACTGATTATTTGATTAATTGTTAACTAGACTATACAGAGTCAAAAAAGGCCATTTGCTGAAAGAACAACACGATTAAGGATGGTTCATTATTTCCATGACCTTCTTTGCCACTGTAGAAGTTCTACCCAGTGGGAGTTTGAGCTTCACCTGGTTCAGATTCTGAACAGAAAATCTCTTTTGATCAAGATTATTTAGTCTGTCTGCCGTCATTCAGCGCTGATGTATGTGTTTCTCCTGTAGCTGCCCTGGCAAGAAGTGAGGAAGGAGATGGTGGCTGAGAAGGGATTATCTGAGGAGGCTGCAGACCAGATTGGGGAATACGTCAGCCTGCATGGTGAGTTAGCTAACACCTCCAGCAGGTGGCAGTCCCTACAGCTTCAGGAGGCAAACTCTGTTTTTTTGTAGTGATATGTCGTTATATAATGGTCATACAATCTATCTTCAATAGTATAAATTACAGAGACTCATGAGTGACAGTGTTTGTCATTAATGATTAAGAGTGTTTTGCTAATGTTAACAAGAGAAGGGTTTCTTAGTACAAAACACATCTTCAATGGTCATGGCTCCGACCTGCCACACATGGAAGAAAAATGTAGCTGATGAGGAAGAAACACTGAGGGCCGGAGCCCGGGATCCGGGGCCTGGAGCCTGGGGGCCAGTGGCCATCCTGCAGGAACTCTACCTGAGTGAGGCTGGTTGTGTGTTTCAGGGGGAATGGACCTGGCAGAGCGCCTCCTGCAGGACCCCAGGATGTCTCAGAGTAAGCAGGCCTGCGCTGGTCTGTCTGACATTAAGCTTCTGTTCAGCTACCTGCAGCTCTTCCAGGTCACAGACAAGGTCAGGCATCCCAGAATGCTCTGCTTCTGTCTCTCAGCATCCTGTCTCTGTGGCTGGATTATTCACTTTTGTTTCCTCTGTCGTTCCTCAGGTCGTGTTTGACCTCAGCCTGGCCCGTGGGCTGGATTATTACACAGGAGTGATTTATGAGGCGGTGCTGACTCAGGCCGGGGTGGCCCCAGTGGCCCCGGCGTCCAACGACGCCCAAAACGGGTCTGAGGAAAGCGTCAGCGTGGGGAGCGTGGCCGGAGGGGGGCGCTATGACGGCCTGGTGGGCATGTTTGACCCCAAGAACAGGAAGGTGCCGTGTGTTGGTGTCAGCATCGGCATTGAGAGGATTTTCTCCATCATGGAGCAGAGGGCTGAGGTGACGCCTGCAGCTGGGTGGGCTGGAATGTGCTGATGATGACCACTCATGTTCACACTAACTCTGCTGCTAATGTTCAGGCGACAGCAGAAAAGGTCCGGACCACAGAGGTCCAGGTCCTGGTGGCGTCGGCTCAGAAAAACCTGTTGGAGGAGAGACTCAGGCTGGTCACTGAGCTCTGGAATGCTGGCATTAAGGTGTGTGTATGTGTGTGTGTGAGAGTATCTTTTGATTTTCTGTGCCAGACCAAAACCAAGTAGTGCAGGGTGTCTGCACATCCAATGTGAAGATGTTAAAATGTCTTCACATTGGCCTCTAAACACGTTCATCACAAATCTTAAATTTTGTTGTGGTAGAATTATTTAATCTTCTATAATCTATCTAGTTTTCCTCATTGACTTTTCTGTCAGGCAGAAGTTTGAGTCTCTGCACGATGTGTATCTGTTCATCTGTCACTCATGGATCATTCTTGTGGTTCTGCAAAGCATAACATAATTATTTATATTAGTTACAATAATTCTGATATGAAAGGATTTATTTTTGACAATGTTAAAGTTCTCTTTATGAATAATAATGAAGAAATACAGCGGAGGAGAAAAGGAGTAGAACCTGGAACCAAACAGATCCACAGATGCAGCTGTGATGACAGATCGGGCAAAGTATTAAAAGAAATGTCAATAATTAGTCTTCAGCTAAAGCAAGAATACCAAAGAAGATCTATAGTTATTCTCACAAAAAGTACAATTTCTTTCTCAATAGCTTTCTATTCTTATGAATAATAAAAATGTTATTTTCTTTTGTACATTTCTGACATGACTCAGGTCTTATATTCCATTCTTTATGGTCTTAAATTTGAATTGGTGAAAATGGAGGTTGGCTGACCCTTTGAGCTGTTTAACTTCTCCTAGCAGCCTAATGGGTTTTCCTGACAGGACTATATATATATATATA